>JAFEMH010006401.1:0-125154 GCA_022495995.1 Adenophora triphylla var. japonica | reverse complement strand
AATAAATGTTAATCAAACCAGGTTTCATTTTCATTAGGTATAAATGTATAATCCCTCAATTTGCTTATCGTTTTAGGGATATAAGTAATCTTAGTCCCTCCCAAAATGAATGTCTTTTAGAAAAATTTGTCCCAAAATGCACGTCTCTTTTCTGAGTCCCTAAATGTTTTATTTTTTTATCAATTTAATTTTTCACATTTCATTATATACTTGCAAAACTAAAACTTAAGAAAGTGGATAGTAAAAATATGTATCCATCTTTGCTTTTGAATTTTTATAAAAAGTAAACATTTCCAGGATGCCTCTAAGAGAAAAATAGACATTCACTATGGGACGGAGACCACCTATTTCTTCTTTTCTTTTTGTCAATTGACAATTTCATACGATGATTCATGTTAGCCGACCCCAAATTATTTTAGGACTGAGACTTTGTTGTTGTAGTCGTCTTTTGGGACAGAGGGAGTACAACATTACAATGGTTTCAAGGATCAAAGTAGGTTTAATTAGTTAACTTAATTTTTTATACAAGGCCCTTCAAGTAGAAGGTCCCAAAACCTAATGTAAGACTCTTTAACTAACTCTACAACAAATGAAAATCATTAGATATATTCATTGATCCTTAATGTAAATCTGAACTTACACGAAGGAGATCAAGACCAGCTGAATCAAGATTCATGACAACAGTTGCCAGGTCCTGCAATATAAAGGATGAGTCAAATAAATCTTTCAACATCTTATGTTGTGTTTACTGCAGAAAGGGGATGAAAGAAAACAATACTAACTACTAAAAACAATTACCTTAGGAGACCATTTTGAAAAGGCCGACTTGAAATCAGGCATAGAAGTCACTCTGGGCCACATTTCCTCATTTGGAGTACCCATGATACTTCAATGAAAGAAATAATAACCATAAATGAATGAAGAAGGAACAGCAAAAGCACATATATAATATAAACAGCTCCTGGATTCTAGAAGAATTGTTACTGCAGTCTTCATTAATCAGTTTCAATATTTTCTATATTCCAAATAGTCAACTTATATATATATATATATATATATATATATATATATAAATACATACTTCAGGAGTTACTACCTGGATTAAGAATCAAGTAGGGTATTAAAGATATCATCAAAAGAGGTTCTTCCTTGGAACTACTTCTGCAAATAGGGAGTGACAGTAGGGAACATTATGTTAAGTTGCCAGACATCTTATCATTTAAAGTAGAACAACATCTAAGAGTCGAGAATTTAATATACACTGAACAGGTTTAGGTTGTGTACAACTTGAACTCACATCCTGTTGCCGAAGGGATATAATTGAACCAGAAAATTGTTGTTTTATAGGAGAGATCAAAATTTCATCCGTGTTCCCATTTCATAACCTAATTTTTATTGGGTGCAACATATTTGCATGCAGAGATAAGGATATATATCTATATATACTCCCTCCGTCCCATAACAAGTGAGAACAAAAGTTAATGAGAGGGAATTAAGAAAAAGTAGTACTAATATTGATAGTGGAGTAGGTGTTGTGAGTATGAAAAGTAAAAGTAGGAAGAGAAAGTGGGGTAGGGAATAGTAAGTGGATTGTTGTTGTAAGTATGACAAGTGAGACCCATTGAATAAAGAATTAATATGTATGTGTGTGTATGAATGGGTTTGTTGGAAGCTTTCAGCCTTATTTTATTTTTATTTTTTGAGTGGTCACAATTACTATATAGGTAGCATGCGATTTCAATTTCTCCACAACTTTCTCTTATGCAATTTCAATTTTTCCACATCTTTCTCTTACCATACTGTCTTCCTTTTCATACTGACCCGTGCCAATGGCACGGGCATTTGAGTACTAGTATTATTTACAAAATGAGTTAGGGATATTTAATTGATTGAATCGATAATGTATCTGCTACAAAATACCAATAAAATCATTACATTTATAATTCGTGAGTAGAATTTTGTGATTGTTTTGTTTCTCTAGTATTACTCTTTGTGATGATACAAACAAAATAATACTCCCTTCATCCTGAAAAAATGTCTCATTTTAATTTTTATGGCCAATTTAATGAAACTTTAACCACAACTTTACGTAAACTTAACTATAAATATGCAATTATAAAAATTGTTATTGACTCACTAACTATTAAGAATACTATCAATATCAATTTTTAAAATTGCTTAGGAATAATCAGGTTTTCATAAAATCTAATATACAATAGAGGGAGCAAAAAACTGCCTCTTAGCTATACATAAAAAGGGGCTGAGATTAAAGGTTGGAAATCTGATCGGACGGCTGAAATTAAAGAGCAGTTCACGGCAGTTATTAGATCACCCTCACTTTCTCTTCCCCCAACCCAACCCAAACAGTTCAGCGCCCTCTTCCCTCTACTCCTTCACTCTTTCACAATCGTTCCTTTCTATCTCTCTCCGTCTAGACATAAATAGATTGTATATATACAGATACAGAGAAAAATTCGTCGAGGCCTACCAACTTCGAACCAGCAAATATGTCCGACATCGAAACCCTAGGGATCATCGACGAGATTCAAGCCCTCATTTCCGATAAGCTACAAGTGGTACCTCCTTCTCTCAACCTATTTCAAGTCTCAATTTACAATAGTCTCGAAGCAATTTCATAATTTATTGGAAGTAATTTGAGATTTATGTCTCATTTCTCTTCAATTCTTCAATTTATTGAATTTTATCTTTATTAGGAAACACTGGAATTTTTATTGATTTTGACTCGCATATGAAGTAAAAAACCTAACATATTGAAGTAAAAATCAGTGATTATAAGTCTCTACTTAGTTATCGAAGCAATATTGGGGATGCTGAGAATTACGCACTCAATTTGAGTCAATTGACCGGAGTTTTTGACAGTCAATTGACCGGAGTTTTCGACAGAGATGGATTCGCCGGGGTCTGAATCGGGTATGTCGACGACGCGGATCGTGGCAAAGACGTCGGTGATGGACTCGATAAAGGGGTGTTCTTTGGTTACTAGCACGCATGCAGGTATTTCTCCGATTGTCTTTAACTATTCAGTATAATTTGAAGTTTTCCTGATTTCCTTGAGTATTTAATTGTAAACTCAAGTTTGAGTGGTTATTTTGAAATCTAACAATTTTGATTTACTTGCTTGACATTAGATCTATTGGTATTGATTGATATAGGGGTTTTATCAACTCTTATTTTAATAATTTTGGCCAATGCTGCTGAATGTTGGAGGTTGCTTTGGTGTAAAAGTAGATAGAGAAGGAAATGGTGGTCGGTTTTGCAATAATGCCATTTGGGGCACTGGGGGTATCACCGAGGTCCAATCATGAGTAGAGTCCTGATGCATATTTGTTATTTTTTTTTTACTTTCTTTTACCATTGTGGAAGAGGGAAATGTTTATTTTTCTTTTTAATGAATTTTCTTATTTAATTCATATATATCTGGAATACGGAGATACAATTTTATGTAAATTTACATCTGCATATTGACATTTCTTACATCTTTACTATTTATTGCTTTCATTAGTTGGCCATATACCCCTCAACCATTATCTAAGTAGATTAGGCATCATAAAGCAGGGGAGTTCAATCTTTAGTATATGTTCTTATCTTCTAATCAGAAGCAAGAATAAAAGCTACTCCGTCCATCCCAAATTGAAAGACAAAAATTTGTCAAGATTTACTTTTGAGCAAGAGCAAATTTTGACAAAATTTGATCATTCATTTGGGGACGGAGGGAGTATAAAGCAATGCTTCACTTATCATATTGGGTTGAATGAATATACATTCACTTAATAGTTGTTCAGTAACTTTCATAATTTAAGGGGACTTATCATATTTTTTGATCTCAAGTAGGTTCAAGCTTAATTTTCCGATTTTTCATTTGATACAATTGAAAATAATTTCATACGAGTGTACTTCGAATTCTTATTTGGTGGATATAAATATATGGTCTTTCGCGCAGATCAAGTGTAGTATAGTTCGTAATTTGTCTATGATTTCTGACAATTAGATTATGGTTTTCTTTAGTTTATAGAGCACATGCTGTTTCTCTGTTATTTAGCTTTCTATTCTATGAAGTATTTGTTAAGTTGATACATTTAAAGCACATGTCATTAGCAAACATATAAATAACATCTGTCATTATTGATGAGTTGTTCTTGGACAAAAGCATGTGTTTTAGTATAGGAACTTTTTGAGAAGTTAAAAACTTTTTCCCGGGGAAGTAGGAAGTTTACTTTACTTGTGAGCTACGCTTCTGGGGTATCACGATTTTGCTTTAATGCCTGCTAGATTGTGTTTACTAAATTGATGATTCACTTTTGATGATCTCTTGGTAGTTAAGATCCATTAGTTGATGCTGGTTTTTCACCGTGAGTTATGTCCTTGAATGTTTCCTGTTATTCTTTAACCATGGTTTCTAGGGTAAAGAGTTCTCACGTCAAATTAATTTGTTTTTAAGTAAAAAATTGGTGATTCTTGTACCCTGTAGGTACCGGGAGCTAGCTAGCCGAGTTGATGAAGCCCTTGGATTCATGGCTGCTGCTGGACTTACAAAGGACCACCCTATCATGACAACCACCGACTTCTGGACGTCCCATGAGTGCTTGCATTTGCCTTATGAGCAGTCACTTACTAGGATGGATTCAACTTCTGGATTGTACTATGACTGCTCAGCTCATTTCGTTTGGGCTGGGGAGCGAACCCGCCAGCTGGATGGCGCCCATGTTGAGTTCCTGAGGGGGATCGCTACTCCCCTTGGAATTAAGGTAATAACTTTATGAGCTGGTTTTCTTTGTTCTTGATATACTCCCTCCGTCCCAAAATGAAGATTTTTTTCAAATTTGCTCTTGAGAGAGAGAGAGAGAGAGAGAGAGAGATTTAGGATTATAAAGTTTTAAAACTGGTATATAAGATCAACTAAAGGTAGAAAATTAGCAAATGAGACTTTTTAACTAAAAAAATAAAGTTTTTGATTAAAAAATAAAGTTTTTGATTAAATCAGCATTTGTTTTGTATATGTGGAATTAATTGAAATTAATTTTACTTTTTAAGAGGTAAAATGAATATTTTAAATTTTAAAGAAATAAAGGTAGGATTAAATCTTAAGCTTCTATAATACTCCCTCCGTCTCAGAAAATGCTTCACCTTTTACCCAAAATGGCGTCCCGTTTGAAGTTTCACCTTTCCTAAAATGGAAAAGTTTTATTAATATTATATTATACTCACTCACTATTTCCTCCACTCATTCTCTCTCCTAATTCACTATTACACTCACAACACTTTTTAAATTTACTATTTTCTCCACTAATTCTCTCTCCTATTTTCAAATTACACTCACAACATTTTTCCTTCCCACCTATTTTCTTAATTTGCGTGCCAGACCAAAAATGGTGAATCATTTTCTAGGACGGAGGGAGTACAATAAAGGACGATATTAACCGCCTCTTAGCTTCACATGAGTGGTGGCTAGGATTAAATCTTAAGCTTTTATTGTTAACAAATATCGAAAGTTGTTTCTATATTATTTCTCTAAATAATTTATAATTTATGATTGTTTGTCTTCGAATAATTGAAGCCTGTTTTTAGTTTCAGTGCCTCTTTTGAGAATGTCCTTAGTCATTTTCGTTTATTTTACAAGTTTTTAGACTGTCATAGATTTTTACGTAAAGGGTAACCAAGGATGTAAGGCATAATTGATGTACATTGATAGTCAGGCATAAGACAACTCATGGAGAAACTGTTTTATTTTACTTATCATTTTTCCACTGCTTACCTTTTTGTACTGATTCGTGCCATTGACACGGGCTTTTGAGTACTAGTTAATATTTAAATTCGATTAAGCTAATCATATAAATCAAGGTGAGACAAATTATTTGAAACAGAGAGAATAATAAATAAATCACCATTATTTATTAAAATTAATGAAAACTCAATTACGATATTTATTATATAGTCCACGAATGGTGACGAGTTCTTCATAAATTCTAGCTTTTGAAATCTTGAGTGCTTGAAATCTACTCATTCCGTCCCATTACAAATCGCACACTTTTTTTTTGGACGTCCCATTACAAATCGCACTCCCAAAAAGGAAATTTTATATTAATAAAATATTCACCCTACTCCACTCATTCTCTCTCTTACATTATTTTAATACTCACAACACCATTATAATTTACTATTCCCTCCACTCATTCTCTCTCCTATTTTACTTTTACACTCACAACATTTTATTAAAATATCATATTCCTTAATTCCCGCGCAAACAGTGTTAGTGCGGATATTAGCGGGACGGAGGGAGTATATATATATATACTCCCTCCGTCCCATTACAAATTACACACTTTTTATTTTGGACGTCCCACTATAAATCACACATTTTCTAAAATGGAAAGAAATCTTTACTATTCCCTCCACTCATTCTCTCTTCTACATTATTTTAATACTCACAACACCGTTATAATTTACTATTTCCTCCACTCATTCTCTCTCCTATTTTACTTTTACACACATAATATTTATATCATTATTTTTTTTCTTAATCTACGCGTGAACAGTAACTGTCCGGATTGTAATGGGACGGAGGGTAGTATATTAAAGTTGGTGAGGAGGCCTAAGGATTCGCCACGTAGACATGTTTAGGCAAACTCTTGCTTTTAGAGAAGCCACATCATCACCATTAGAAAATCTAAAGACTCTTGATATTCTCCTTATTAGCTAATATCAATAGTTAATAAGTTAACTATTACTATTAATAGTACTCCCTCTGTCCCTAAATGTTTGTCCTATTTGACTTTTTTGTTGAACTTTGACCACAAATTTATGAGAGATTAATCATGTTCATGAAATTCTAAAAGTTGTTGTTGATAATATTATTAATGGTGAATCAATAGAAATTTTTAGAATTTCATGAACATAATTAAATTGTCATATATTTGTGGTCAAAGTTCAACTAAAAAGTCAAATGGGACAAACATTTAGAGACGGAGGGAGTATTAGTTAACTATAATAGTTACTATATAAGTTAACTATTACTATTAATAGTATTAGTTAACTATAATAGTTACTATATAAGTTAACTATTACTATTAATTGTATTAGTTAAGTATAATAGTTACTATATATGTTAACTATTACTATTAATAGTATTAATTAACTTTAATAGTTACGATATAAGTTAACTAATTCTATTAATTGTATTAGTTAACTATAATAGTTACTGAACATATCAAAAGTGTCGAGTTGGGCCAAGCGATTAAAGCCCAACCCTCATACAATTATTGCCACCACATTCACAGTGGGCTAGACCCAATTATTACATGGCTCGAGGCCCATCTTATTAATCAGTCGACTTAAGTTCATTGTCCGACCTACCAGGTCCCGACCTAACTTAGTCCGACCTAACAATTCAAGTTTCACTTCGGGTACGATCCAGCTCTACCCGTCAGTCAGGTCGATCAAACCCCAAATGGCGACCTCGACCTGCCAAGCAAGCGTCGACCTAACGGATACAGGCGCATGTGCTTCTATTCTTTCCATAACTGGCCCCCTACAAATCAGGAACCATTCAGGACACTTTCCCATGACGTGTAACCGCCCCTCAAATCACGGAGCTCATGTAGCTCCACCAAAAATACCACACTCATCAACTATAAATACATTACCACTACAACGGTTATGAGGTAACTGCAATTTTGTTATCTGAATATCATCTTTGTTCAATACATTTTTGCTCTCCAATACACATACTTACTCTCACGCCCGAGGGTCTAAGCCGGAGACACATCCGGCTAGTCGTGGGTTCTCGTTTCAGGTCAAGGAGTCAGGTGATCAGTCCTGCCATGTGGAGGAAGATTGATAAGCACATTTCTTGCGACATCAGTCTGGTTCCATTGCCGGGAAGCGTGCATAACTTGACCTCGAAAGTTTTCTCAACCTACAATCATGGTGACTTCGGATGGGCATGTATCTGAGGCCTCACTCGGGCACGACGAAGGAAACACTAACGCCAATGCAAACACTGGAAATGCTAACTTGCCTCCTCCCCCTCCACCGCGTCATCACGCTAGGGCAACTCGATCTAATAGTGTTGCTGATGACAGGGGATTGTCGGATGGGAGGAGAGACAAGCGACCAATGGAAGGACAGGGAGCACCACCTCCTCCAAAGCGTCAAACAGGGCAAACGAATGCTGGAAACAGGGCAGGCCCCTCGTCCAATCCCCTAAGCAGAAAGGAGATGCTGTTGGAGCGAGCTCAAATTCTGACCGAATTAATAGCAATGGAGGAGGCAGAGCAAGATGATAGAAGGTCGGAGAGAGTGGCCCCCTCTCAAGTTTCAAACAGACAGCACGCTAGGAGTGCTAGGCCGAATGAAACTTTGGGACAGAATGTCGAGAACAGGATAGTGCAGCGGCCTCAGTCCCTTATTCATGTTCCAAGTGACGATCTGAGGGCCAGCCTCAACAGGAATAGAGAGCAGGAAGCCCAGTCAGATCTGAGACGACAGCTAGAGGCAAGTCGAAGTTTGCGTGGATTGCCGGCAAGGACACAGAGGTCGCAGTCCCATAGGGAGAGAAATGGGCGCAGGTCGCCTATAAGAGAGGGTAGGCGCAGGTCGCCACTCAGAGATGATAGGCGCAGGTCGCCAATTCAGTCAGTGAGGTCACCTTCCCACAGAGATAGGAGGGGCAGAGAGGTGACTCCCCCCAGAAGCGACAGAAACAGAGCCAACCCTGATAGAGAGCCTCACCATGAAGAGAGACAAAGGTCAAATGATGTCTCCCATGCTAGGGACGACAGGCCAGATACAAGAGAGTGGCTCCTATGGAAGAAAAAATTCGAGCAGTGGGAGGCTGATAAGAAGGAAGGTGTTGGAAAGAGTGAGCACAAAGATTTTGCCCTTCGACCCTTGGCCAAAGAGTTGCTCGAACGTTGACCTCCGCCAGGTTTCAGATTTCCAGTCCTAGAAAAATATTCGGGAGCGACCAATGCCAAAAGCCATATACAACACTTGGAGGCCACCATATGCTTTGTCTCCCACGAGGACGACATGATGTGCAAGGAACTTACAAGCACACTCACTGGGGCAGCCCTTACATGGTTCAATGGCTTGGCGCCGAGCTGCATCTCAACTTGGTCTTATATGAGGACAAAATTTCTGGAATGCTTCTCGACTGCTGGAGCTAGAAAGATGACAATCACCGATCTAAACAACTTGGTGCAAGGGAAAAATGAAAGCTCGATGAGCTACTACACCAAGTTTAAGGAAATGGTTGACAAGATTGAGGAGGACCTCACAGACAGGGAGGTGATCAATTGTTTCAGGAGTGGAATCACTTCTACAGATATGGACTACGAGCTGACAGTTTGAACTGTGACAACTCGACAGGAGTTGTTCGAGAAGGCTTACAATGTGGCATTGGCCGAGGAGAGAAAGGAAAAGAAGAATGGGAAAGTCCCCAAGATTGAGGTCGCTGATGATAAGAAAGACTTAGTCAAAAATGGGGGAAACAATAAAAATGGCAAGAATAGAACCAGGGCGACTGAAAAGGTACCTGAGGCTTTCACTCCCCTAACGGTGAGTCGAACTGAAATAATGAATATGGTCGAGCTAGGCCCACCAGCCCCAATAAACCCAGCAAATAAGTTCAGAAGGAATAACACCAAGTATTGTGAGTATCACAAAGATACGGGCCATACTACTGAGGATTGCATGATTTTGAAGCGCATAATTCAGAGGATGGTCGATCAGGGAAGGCTCGATGCATAAGTGAAAAGGCCTCAAGCAGGCGGAGGTGAACGACCTGCGGGTGGACACCCAGAGCCGAGGCAACCTAGGATGAATTTGGGCGTCATCACCGAGCAAGCCAGCAACACAGCCATCAAGCATAAATTTTTCCAGCTCAACAAAGCCCCACATGTGCCACCAAGGAGCAACGTCAGGGAAGAGGTGATTAGCTTTTATCCGAACGAGCTAGCAACTAATATGGCGGCTAGAGATCAAGTTCTCGTCATCTCAGGACTCATTGATGGATGTACGACGAGCAGTCTCTTAGTTGACACGGGGGCCTGCAAGGATATTCTGTTCTATAAAACATTCCCGGAAATGGGTCTCTCAAATGAACATCTCGAAAGGTATGATGGAAGATTGGAAGGCTTCACCAACCACCGGGTCGATGCCAAGGGACAGATCGAGCTAGACGTCGACCTAGGCCAACACCCCTACAGGGTCATTTCCAAGGTAAAATTTATTGTCATTGATGTGAACAGTGATTATGTTGCTATACTTGGTATCCCTGGCCAGGTCGCACTTGGAATGGTGGCCTCAATCCCCCGTCAGCGAGTTAAATTCCCTACGCCAGCTGGAGTCAGCTGCGTATAAGGCACAGCTCGAGCATACCTTGACCACGTCCTTCGAGAAAGAAAGAAGAGGGAACTAGAGATTGAAACTGCAGAAGGATACCTAAAGATGTCTCAGGCGGTCACCAAAACTATTCGTCTATCTACCATCACCAGCGTGGAAGAGTCGACCTATCGCTCACATGACGAGGTCATGACCGAATCGACACGTCACTCTGAAGTCACCACGGTAGATCCAGATACAGTTATGGTCGACCAAGTCTTCCTAGGCGAGCTATACCTCCAAGTCTGTAAGTGCTCCAATTTGAGCCGTTAGTATTTTCGTTAGAAAATTAACGAAAGTTTTAACATTTCTAACATTTCTAACAAACCCTAACCTTCCTAACAAAGCAAGGGTAAAGTGGGCATTGCCATTTAAAGTTAAACCAAGAAAAGAATCTCAAAAAGCAAAAGAAATTGGAAAAATCCGAATTAGGCAAGTTGAAAAACAAACTGCTGTAATTTTTTGAATAATATTCCTCCTGTCCAAAAGCCAGCACTGTAGCAGATGAACAGTGCACGCTTACGAACCCCTCCGCGTGGACATCTATGTAAATCACAGAGGGCTATAAATTAAACCCTCCTCTCTCAGTTTACACAAGACACTTTGCTCATAGAAGCTGCACTTTGGCGAAAAATAGGGAGAAAACAGTGGGAATCCTTAGATTGCCACCATTTTCTCTTGAATCTTTCCCAATCTCACTCCAAACACAAATCCAAACACCAAACCTTGATACTCCTCAAGCCAAACACCAAATCTTGATACTCCTCAAGTCAAATTCCAAGCCTAGGAAGATAGGGTGTCACCATTGGTAAAGCCCTCCTTCTCAAAACCCTAAAATCCTCTTTTAACTTCTTGTTCATCTTGTTCTTCTCACTTGGATCTACTTGATGTCTAGTTTAACTTAATTTTTGACCCAAGATGGTCATCTTGAAGTTCATCTTCATGAATGACCATCTCAAATGGTCCACATTTTAAATCTCTAGTTGATTTGTCTCTTTAATTTCATTTCTACAAAATATCCCTTTCCCTTTGCAAAGGACATGTTTAAACCCCATAAATTCCCAAGGATGACTTGAATATGATAACCACTTAACAAAAAGTAGTGGTATCAAGTCTAGGGATGAAAATGGGGTGAACATAGATGCAAGTCCCCCAAAAATCACATTTTCCCTCAAGAACATCTTGCTGTCCAGTAGCATTGTTCTGAGACCTCAGTCCATTTTCCTATTTTTTGGACCCAGTAAAACTTGGAATTGGGTGTTGACTACAAAATAATTTTTGTAGCCAACATCCAGAGATTTCCAGACATATTTTTATTTTATTTTTTGAGTGAGTAAAACTCCTTTTTTCAATTTTTCTTTTAGAGGCCAGTTCATCAGCTTCTGGAAATCCAGATTTCACATCTGAGATTTCCAGAAGGTTTTGACCCCTCAAATTACTTCAAAAATGGAAAGTTCCTTTTCATAAACCCTATTTAGGGTGTTTTAAGCAACTTTCATTCTCGGAATTTCCCCATATTCTGAGGTTTTGAAGCCTTTAAGTCCATTTCAAAGTCAAGGGTCAACTGCCTTCTTTCATTCTGGCAGAATTGCTTTTCAAATCCAAAAATCTTTTGAGTGCCAAGACTCAATCCAAAAATCATACCAAAAATCTTGGGGATTGTTCAAAGTCTTATAAAGAGTTCCCCATTTTTGTTTTTCTCAGTTTCAACTCATTTTGGTCAAAACATACACACACACACACACACACACACACAACAAAGGATTTCAAATGTTTGGAAGACTCGTTTTACGAGGCGCGCCGGGTGCACACTAACGTCCTTCCCGGCGCGTAACGTGACCTCCGAACCCAAATTTCTGATCTCGGGCATTTTTCAAAGTTTTGGCCCTCAAAATAAAAATGGCGTGGCGACTCCGTTTGATTTCAAAAAAAAATATCGGGTACATCACAAAGTCGACAATAACTCGGGGGCCACCACCAGTGAAATAGCAGACGAGCTGGATGGCATGATTGCTGAGGAAGCTCCCCACTTGGGGGCCGAGGAAAGAAAGAGGGTTAGAGAGATCATCATTGAGACCCTACAGTTCAGAGATGGTCCAGAGCTAGAGGTTGTGGATGAGTTGGAAGCAGTGATCACAAATCCTTCCTATCCCGAACAGAAAATTTAGATTGGAAAGCAATTGTCACTTGAAGAAAGGTTAGAGATTGTCGAGCTACTCAAAGAAAGCAACGATGTCTTTGCATGGCGAGTAGATGATATGAAGGGGATTAAGAGGTCGCTGTTCATAGGCTGGAAGTCAACCCGACCATAAAGCCCAAACCTCAGAGGCTGAGAAACTTTGCACGCGACAAAGAGGAGGCCAATAAACTCGAGGTACAAAAACTTTTGAGTGCAGGTATCATAAAGGAGGCTACACATACAACCTGGTTAGCCAATGTGGTCATGGTGAAGAAGCCAAATGGCAAGTGGAGAATGTGCGTCGACTTCACCAACCTCAACCTTGCTTGCCCAAAAGACAGCTAACCCTACCCCGGATTGACAAGCTTGTTGATTCTATTGCTGGCCATTCCACTCTCAGCTTTCTAGATGCCTATTCAGGCTATCATCAAATCAAGATGCATGAGAATGACATAGTGAAGACAGCATTTCAAGTTGCTGGAGGCATCTATTGCTACAATATGATACCGTTCGGGTTAAAAAATGCAGGAGCTACCTACCAACGCATGGTAAACAAAGTCTTTGCTTCACAGATTGGCCGAAACATGGAAGCTTACGTCGACGATATGGTTATCAAAACAAAGACCGAACGTCACGTAGTCGACCTAAGGGAAACGTTCGCCAATCTACGAGCAAACGACATGAAGCTTAACCCAAGCAAGTGCGTATTTGGAGTAGCAGCGGGCAAGTTTCTTGGCTTTATGGTGTCCCAACGAGGTATTGAAGCCAATCCAGAGAAGATCAAGGCTCTAGTCGACATGAAGGAGCCCACAAGTATAAAGGAGATGCAACGACTTAATGGAAGGGTGGCAGCCCTAGGTCGCTTCATAGCCAAGTCGGCGGAAAGGTCTCTCCCATTCTTCAAATCTTTAAGGGGGACGAAAAATTTTGAGCGGACGGCCGAATGTCATTCGTCGTTCCAACAACTTAAGGAGTACCTCGCTACTCCCCCCTATTGAGCAGTTCGACCATTGGTGAGACCTTGTTTGTGTATCTATCTATGGGAGATAAAGCAGTTGAAGCAGTTCTGGTTCGAGAAGAGGAAGGGCTTCAAAAGCCCGTGTACTATGTTAGCAAGGCCCTATCAGATGTTGAGGGCAGGTATTAGAATGCGGAGAAGGTCGCATATGCCTTAGTCGTGGCTTCAAGGAAACTACGAACTTATTTCTTGGCTCACCCAATTGTTATGCTTACAAATGCGCCCTTGAGAAAAATTCTACACAAGCCGGAGAGTTCAGGTCGTTTACTCAATTGGTCAATCGCTCTCACAGAATTCGACATCGAGTATCGACCTCGAAAGGCATTGAAGGCTCAAGCCCTGGCAGATTTCTTGGTCGAGCTGACGTTCACCAAGGAAGACAGCAAGGTGCGAGCTCAGAAGGAGAAAGTTAAGGGGAAAGAGACAGAGTCTCAGCTCGTCACTTCTTTACCCGACGATTGCTGGAAGGTCTACTCAGATGGATCAGCTACGAAGAATGTTAGCGGAGCTGGGATAGGTCTGATCGAACCAGAGTCTGGGACAATCTATGAGGAAGCATTGAGGTTCAAGTTTGAAGCCTCCAACAACCAAGCAGAGTACGAAGCTTTGGTTGCAACCATCGAGTACGCCAAGTGCTTTGGAGCGACTAAAATCATGGCATACTGTGACTCCCAGTTTATAGTCAATCAGGTCAGAGGGGAGTATGAGGTTCTAAACTCCACCTTAATCAAATACTGTGACCTGGTGAAGGATTTGATAAAAGACCTAGAGTTTTGGGGAATTCAGAGGATTGGTCGAGAGGACAACGAATTAGCCGACCTTCTCTCGAAGCTAGCTACTTCAGATGAGCCACATGAAGAGCCTATCTCTTACCTTGAAGATCCAGCATATGAAAGGGTCAAAATTCAATGCATAGAAGACCCCTTGAGAAATTGGGTCTATGACAAGTGTTGGATCGAAGAAATGAAGGCATACCTGGAAAGTGGCGAGCACCCAGAGAACGAGAAGAAGGCTCAAGCAATCAAAAAGAAAGCTCTGAGGTATGTTATCCAAGGAGGCATGCTGTTCAGAAGATCATACACTAGGCCATTGTTGAAGTGCATTCATCCTCAAGAGATCACTCAGTTAATGCATGAGGTGCACAGTGGAATTTGTGGTGGACACCCGGGGGACCAGAACTTTAGCCAACAAATTGATCACTTTGGGATACTACTGGCCACACATGAGAGCTGACACTCATGACTTTGTTCAGCAATGTGACCAATGTCAAAGGTTTGCCAACCTACCTCATCTGCCTACAACGGAGCAAACTCCAGTGATCGCTGCTTGGCCATTTGATATGTGGGGCGTCAACTTGATTGGACCCTTCCCTCCCGCCCGGGGAAACTGCAAGTATGTAATCGTAGCCATTGATTACTTCACCAAGTGGGTCAAAGCAAAGCCACTAGCTCGCATCACAGAAGAAAATGCAATCAATTTCATTCATGACTTCATCTGGTGTCGATATGGGATCCCTCGAGCTATAGTTTCAGATAATGGTCTACAATTCTCCAGAGCATTCGAAGAAGAAATGAATCGAGTAGGGATCAAACATTGGCAGTCTTCTGTTGCCTATCCTCAAGGAAATGGGCAAGCTGAAGCAGCGAATAAGCTCGTCCTATCTTCACTAAAGACGGGCTTAGTTGGTCGACGCAGTAACTGGTTGGACGAACTCCCCCTTGCTCTTTGGGCAGTTCGCACAACCACTCGGGGGCCCATGGGGGAAACCCCATTCGCTCTTACATATGGGTCGGAAGCCATGGCACCAGCCGAGTTGCGATTTCCTACTGCTAGAGTAACCTTCTTCGACCAAGAGCAGAACGACACTAACAGACTGATCGACTTGGATTTGATCGACGAGAAGCGAGATACAGCTTACCTACGAATGGTCAACTACAAACAGTGGACCAAAAGTTACCATGACCAGAAGGTGAAGACAAGATCATTCCAAGTAGGAGATCATGTGTTAAGAAAGATCGAGGCAACAGTAAGGAGAACCCAACAGAATAAGCTATCTCCTAACTGGGAAGGTCCTTATATTGTTACTCGAATCATCAAGGAGGGGACTTACATGATAGCTCACCCAGGTGGTGAAGAGTTGAAGCATCCATGGCACGCCACTCACCTTATCAAATACTATTTCTAGTTCAGTTCAAAGTTGATGCAGTTTCCAAGTTTGAATTTGTCATAGTTCTAGATTTCCATTTGATGTAAGCATGTTCCTACTTCAATAAAAAATCGCAGTTCTATTCGACCAAACATTGTGTTACACTAATTTCAACAAGTTCGACTCTTAGTCATCTTCATTTTAACAGGCTCGATTCTTAATCAGCTTTGTTCCTTTAACAAGTCCGACTCTTAGTCGACTTCGTTCTAGCAAGCTCGACTCTTAGTCAGCTTCGTTCTAACAAGTTCGATTCTTAATCAACTTTGTTCCTTTAACAAGTCCGACCCTTGGTCGACTTCGTTCCAACAAGCTCGACTCTTAGTCGGCTTCGTTCTGACTAGCTCGATTCTTAATCAGCTTTGTTCTCTTAACAAGCCCGACCCTTGGTCGACTTCGTTCTAATAAGCTCGAACCTTGGTCAACTTTGATCTCTTAAACAGGTTCGACTCTGAGTCAATCTCGTTTGCAAAAAATCTTTACAAGTCTAAGGTCGATTGAGTCACCACAAAACCAGGCCGACCTTAAGCTTAGGGCGACTTATTTGTCCTATTACATCTATCTCGACACACACATGCTAGAATCAAAAGCATACAACACACAAGGATGGAAAGTCAGCTACGATTCAATATAATTAAGTCTCCCAAAGCGGGCCCAGACTTAAGCAAGTAAAAGTTACGAAGTATTATGCCTCCCAAAAAACTGGGCCAAGGCATTCAAACAGTAACGAAAGCAAAAAATAAAAAGTGTTTGGGACTTGTTCGATTACATAGCCATTCAAATTTAAGTTAAAGAAGATGGATCAGCTTCAACTTGGTCACTGGTGGTCGCTTGATCATTCATGGAATCTTCTTGCTGCTGGGGGCCAAGGGGTTTACCCGACTCGGAAAATCCATATCTGGGAGTGTCGCCATCAAAAGCCGGCGAATCAGGCTCTTCGAGCTCGGCCAAAATGGTGTCAAAATTAGCAGTCTCAACTGGAGGGGGAACCCATGGCTCAGCATCTGCTTCTTCATCATCCTTGGCAATAAGTTCTAAGTCATTATCATTAAAGGGCTCCAGGTGATGTCCCTGACGAGCTGCCGTATTGTACTGGTCCTCTGATGCCCATCTGGCCAACTGCTCGACGGATATACTGACAGAAGGATCCACCACTATGCGTCGATCCATATGGCTCCGACCTACATCAAAAAATCTTTTGGCTTTGTCAGTGATGTGATCGTGGAGCTCGTCACTCTCCTTGTAGGCCTTCACGGCCTCCTCCTTGGCAGTCTTGATGGCATCAGATAACTCTACCCCCCATTGAAGCCGTGCAACATCGAGCTCTTCTTGCTTCTTTGCCAAGGTAACAGGCACCTCCTCTAACTACTGGGTCGCCGGTTCAAGGTCCGCAACCATCTTCTTCTTCTCCTCTTTAAGAGTGGAAAGCTCCTTGTTAGCCTCTCCCAGTCTCTTCCAGGAATCCTCCTTGAGCTTGATCTCATTGTCTTTTAAAAGCTTCAGAGCATCATAAGAAGCATCCAAGTCAGAATGTTCCTCCTTCAATTTCTTGAGCTCCTCCTTCAGCTTGGCACGATCTTCCTCCGTCTTCTTCAACTCCTCATTCCTCCGAGCAAGCATGGCCTTGGCCAGCATCTCTTGCTCCTCTGCAGCTTTCCAGTAGCTGGTAGATAAATCGATTATTGCAAGAGACTGAAATGACGAGTAAAGAAAGGGGATTAGGTCGATCAGAAATAAAGTGGAGACTTGAGATAAGCGAGAAGAATAAAAGCAGCAATACAAAAAATTACAAGGGTTACCTCGGAGTGAGCTAGCCCGACCCTGGCACGACAAGCTTCTGGAGTCAAGGCCCGGTTGGTGTACTTCTTGACCAAATCCTGGTCAGCTCCCCTCCTAACAATCACCTGGCCATATTCCAACTCGGGATACTCCCTAGCCAAGCAGTTAATCCCAACCAAGGGGGCAACTTCACTTAACTCATCTACGCGAGCTTGAACCAATTCGGCATATGAGACTCGGATGGGAGAGGACTGGGGGCCCCTAGCTTCAGCTTCAATTTGCTCAGTAGCATCGACCTGATTTGATGTCGAGTTTTCCTTGGACTTCCCAATCTTGATTTTCTTGCTCAGGGGAGCATCATCATCCTCTTCCTCCTCCTCATCCACATCTATGACATGTGACTTGGCCTTGGAGGCAGCTTTGGTCCTGGTCTTGGCTTGAGCTCGAGTTCTAGCCCTGACAACATCCTTGACTGGCTCCACAGTCGGCTCAGCTCCATCAACTTCAGGAGCATCGACCTCCTCAGCCCCCTGAGCATCATCTCCTTCCACTCGTTCCTCTTCCAGCACCTCTAAATTATCTTCAGGAGGGATGTATTGGGAAGTGTCTTGGTCTACCAACTTCAATAGCTCATTTCTCTTGGCTCCCACTGCCTCGCGGTTCTCCCGAGCATTAGCTGCCCTACAGCTCCTCTTGCTTTTCCTCACATCAATAGCTCGACCCATGTTAGCTTCTTGAGCCGGAGTCAGAACTGCCCAAAACCAAAACAATAAAGTGTTAGCTCGACGAATCAATACAATTCTATATACGAGCTACTAGTTTTACATACGAGCAAGATAACTACAAGCTAAAAGTTCTATGCAGAAGCTGGATATGTATGGGCTACGAGATCTACACTAGAGTAAATTAGTTACGAGCTGAGAGTTACATACAGGATCCAAGCAAGTTTGAGCACAATCCTAAAAAATTCTACATACGAGCAATGAAGGGTCGAGTAAATCCTTACCCCCAACGTGCTCCCCATTCTCCTTACAATAGTTGGGTGTCTTCTGGCAAAGTGTGCACTTCTTCTCGAATCTGTCCAAAGCATGGGTGACCCAATCTGGATATATGGTGCACCTCACTATGGGGACCAGTGGCACTACATCCCCATCTCCAAGCATCATTCCAGCCTGGATGTAGTTGTTCTTAGTGGTCCCTAAAACTTCCCAACTGATAGGCCTCTTGGCAACCAATTCCACCAATTTCTTATACAAATCTGCATGCCAGTAAGGCTCCCATTGATCCTCCTCTCTCATTACCTTGGAGTCTGCAGTAGGTAAAGGGAACTCCCAACCTAACCTACTCTCCACTACCACCACATGAGAGTTCCAACCACTAGCTTTACTGGGAAGGTTGATAAATAGCTTAGGAGAGTTCGGCTTGGAAGGAGTGCTTATGCCGTTAAACTTAAGAACTCTCTAAACACCCTCATGCAAGGCTCATACCCTAAAAAGCGGCAGACCATGGCAAAACAGACTAACACCCTACAAGTGTTGGCTCCCAACTGAAGAGGCAGGGCATTTGCACACTCCAGAAACTCGTTTATGAATGGGTCCAAGGGCAATCTCAGGCCGGCCTCGAATTGGCCATAGTAGAAAGCAACCCTAGTGGAATCCTCCTTGTAGGTGCGACCAAACTGATTCATAAAATCCTTCTTGCTATAGAGGGTTACATCAAACTCGTCCTTGTCCACTTCACAGAAGTTGTATATCACTGCTAGCCGGGAAGGAAAGTTTTGCTTCCCTCTGAATGGCCTTTGAGGCACGTAGCCCCTTTCATTCCTCCCAGACACAACTGAAGGCCCAAAGGAATCAACGATACGCGGGCTTGATGAGGTCGAGGCATTAGCTTCTCCTTGAGTCGCCATATCTGTACAAGAAGAGGGGGAAACAGGGGAATCAGTTCTATACGCAGTCTCAAGGGACCTAGTAGACACACTAAGGGGCGACCTAGATTCCCCCGGAAATCCAATTTTGTTCCTAATAAAAGAAGGTTTGTTGGAACCATGGACGTAAAACACAGCTATATGATCGAGGAGTTCATGGAAAAGATTAAAGGACACGATTCTTGGGTCGTTTGACTCTAAGACACCTAAATTCTCCCCTACAGGCAACCCTAGCTCGTCAAAGTGCAAACCCCAATGGGTCAAAATTGAGGAACATTTCTCCACCGCCTTCTCTCTCCATTCCCCATTCAAGTGTTTATAAACTCTACGGTTGACACTACAGTAGCCATACCAAGCTCCAGGCTCAGTGCTGAAGGTCCTAGCCATGGCGAAATCAAAGAGTATGCAGAAATTAAACCCTAATACTAAGGGGCAAGAGGAATACCTTGACAAATTGAGCGAGGAAGGGGTATTGTAGAAGACAAAATCCCAATTTAAACCAGTTGCTGTTTCGTTATTTTCGCCGGAGTCACACCAGAGTTTGGAGAAAGCAAAAGTTCTAAACGGGAAAGGATTCTGGTATTTATATTTTCCAAAATGAAGAAGGAAAAGGAAAATCCAAAGGTTTATTTTCCTAATTGAATGCGAAAAGCGCTTCCCAAGACGGTTCTCAAACGTCAAAAACAGTAATGATTACAGAAAACGACGCTCTTCCAGATCTGGCCGTTCGTTGTGGACGTCCAGGATTGTGCCACGTCACCCTTGGTCAACTAAATATCAGAGCGAGCATCGACTTTCGAGTAACGACAAGCTTCATCAAAATTTATTTAACTTCCTGGTCGACAAAGTCAACTCAGAAAGTTGGGGGCCACTGAACATATCAAAAGTGTTGAGTTGGGCCAAGCAATTAAAGCCCAACCCTCATACAATTATTGCCACCACATTCACAGTGGGCTAGACCCAATTATTACATGGCTCGAGGCCCATCTTATTAATCAGTCGACTTAAGTTCATTGTCCGACCTACCAGGTCCGGACCTAACTTAGTCCGACCTAACAATCCAAGTTCCACTTCGGGTACGATCCAGCTCTACCCGTCAGTCAGGTCGATCAAACCCCAAATGGCGACCTCGACCTGCCAAGCAAGCGTCGACCTAACGGATACAGGCGCACGTGCTTCTATTCTTTCCATAACTGGCCCCCTACAAATCAGGAACCATTCAGGACACGTTCCCATGACGTGTAACCGCCCCTCAAATCACGGAGCTCATGTAGCTCCACCAAAAATACCACACTCATCAACTATAAATACATTACCACTACAACGGTTATGAGGTAACTGCAATTTTGTTATCTGAATATCATCTTTGTTCAATACATTTTTGCTCTCCAATACACATACTTACTCTCACGCTCGAGGGTCTAAGTCGGAGACACATCCGACTAGTTGTGGGTTCTAATTTCAGGTCAAGGAGTCAGGTGATCAGTCCTGCCACGTGGAGGAAGATTGATAAGCACATTTCTTGCGGCATCAGTTACTATATATGTTAAATATTACTATTAATAGTATTAGTTAATCATAATAGTTAATATATGTTAACAATTAATATTAATAGTATTAGTTAATTATAATAGTTGCTATATATGTTAACGTTAATATTAATAGTATTATTTAATCATAATAGTTACTATATAGGTTAACATTACTATTAATAATATTATTTAATCATAATAATTACTGTATATGTTAACTATCACTATTACTATTATTAGTTAATTATAATAGTTATTATATAGATTAACTATTATTATTACTATTGTTATTTAATTATAATAGTGACTATATATGTTCACTATTATTATTAATAGTATTAGTTAATCATAATAGTAATTATATAGGGTAACTATTATCATTTAGTTTAATATAAGCTAATAATATTAGTTAAAAAATAACAATTACTATAACTATCACGGTGAACTTAACGAACATGTCAAATAATCTATTCAAATAATAATTGATGAAAACTAAATACAAATTTATTGATAAATGGAGATAATTAAAGGTATTAGTAAAAAGAGTAACAAAAAAATTAAATAAAGATGATTGATGAGGCATATAAAAAGTCACCAAGTAATTATTGGTGAAAACTAAATATATACTCCCTCCGTCCCAAAATGTTTGTCCCATTTAACTTTTTTGTTGTACTTTGACCACAAATTTATGAGAGATTAATCATGTTCATGAAATTCTAAAAGTTGTTGTTGATAATATTATTAATGGTGAATCAATATAAATTTTTAGAATTTCAAGAACATAATTTAATTGTCATATATTTGTGGTCAAAGTTCAACTAAAAAGTCAAATGGGACAAACATTTTGGGACGGAGGGAGTACTATATTATTTTAAAGTAGACTAAATCTGGTGATGACACATAAGATCCGAATGATTTTATCTAATTTCTCAAGCTTCCATGTCATATGTCTTTTCATTCGTATGCAACTATTTATATTCTTGCGATTAACTAATAACTTTAGTAGATAACTTATAGCTATGCAAAGAGATAATATGTAATAAAGACATATTATAAGTTATAAGTAACACATATTAAAAAGTAATCTAAAGAGTAACTAACTAAATACAATTAACCTAAATATTTACATATGTAAAACGTTATTTATAATAAATTCTACTAATGATAGTTAATGATTACTAACTTAAATCATATACACTTTCATCTACTCTCTATGTAATAATGAATTTATATTATAGAAGAAAATATATAACTAATAGAGCCAAGTGGAAGTGAAAAAGACTCAATAGTTAATACTCCCTCCGTCCCTGCCCAAGGTTCACACTTTTTTCAAATCACGCAAATTAAGAAAATAGGTGGGAAGAAAAAATGTTGTGAGTGTAATTTGAAAATAAGAGAGAAAATGAGTCTTGAAAATAGTAAATTTAAAAAGTGTTGTGAGTATAATAGTGAAATAGGAGAGAGAATTAGTGGGTGGAATAGTAAAGATTCTTTGCCATTTTAGAAAAGGTGAAGTTTTTAACGGGACACCCATTTTGACAAAAAGTGAAGCTTGAAATGGAACGGAGGGAGTATATGTTAACTATTATTATTATTAATAGTGTTAGTTAATCATAATATTAATTATATATGATAATTATTATCGTTTAGTTTAATATAAGCTAATATTATTAATTAAATATAACATTAATTAGAAACATTAATTTTTTAATATATTAGAATATCTTAGATATATTTTAATATATATTAGTTGCTATACATAGGGTAACTATTAATATTTAATTTAATAGTTACTACACTCCGTATTTGGTAAATATTAGGTATTAAACTTACTATACCAGATCACTATTTTTATATAACTTTCTAATTATATTTACTAATCATAATATGTGTATGTAGTTTAAAATCATTAATTATCAAAAATATTTAATATTATTAATTCAATCATCTATAAAATTAGAAGTTAACTAATTACAATAATAATTCATTGTTATTATTCAAATTTCAATTGTTATAATAAGTACAAACTATATACAACAAAGGCTAAAAGAAATTTTTTTTCTGAATTTATAAATGTAAATATTTTGATTGATATAAAATAGATTTATATTACCAAAAAAATGTCATGCTACTTTATCAAATAAAATTATAAAATAAGTAATATAAAAAATGACAAATTAATTTTTCGTGCGGAACACGGGCTACCCACTAGTGCTACACTAATAATTACACATCATCATCACCATATGAATGTTCATTTTAAAAGAAAAATTTTATTATAACTGTTTCGATTAAACAACCAAAATGACTCACATATTATACAAATATAATCAAATTAATATATATACCGTCTAAACAATCAAATCAACTTGCATACTATTTATAAATCAACTTAAATTGTTAATAAATGTTAAAAGACATTAGAAAATTAATGAATATTACTATCAAAGTTTTCAAATTAACATTCCATTAAAACAATTACAAATGTGTTAAATGTGAAACTGAGGGCATATATATGTGCAACCATTAAAGTTTTAAGTTTTGACCTTTTACAATACTATTTTCCACAATATAAAAAGTTTAAATCTATATTATAGTATTTTAAAGTGAGTGAAACTCATTCTAGGAATGACACCTCATCTTCTTCTAGATTTATTTACATTTTAAGCTTCCCATGTCATCTTTGGTACTCGCCTGCCATGACCTTTGACCTCCTTCTACTTAGTTTATAGTACTAATCGTTAACATAGGGTATGTGAATATGTATAAGTAGTAATAGACATATATACTTTTATATACTCCCTCCGTCCCAGATCAAGAGTCCTACTTTCCCTTTTGGTCCGTTCCAGACCAAGAGTCTCATTCCATAAATGAAAATATGTGAACAGTGTTTCAGACATTTATACCCTCATAATGTTTTATATATTTACAAAAAAATTATTCATTATACCCTTATAATTTTAACATATTTACAAAAAAAATCAATCATTAACTTACTATTCCTCCCACTCATTTTCTCTCCTACAAAAAAACCATTCATTAACTTACTATTTCTCCCACTCATTCTCTCTCTTATTAAATATTTTTAACGTTTACATTCTCTCTCCTTTAATCTTCTACTCACTTTCAATTTTTTATTCATTTTTTTTTTAAATTTTTCTTAAAAATCGTGAAATACTCCCCTAGGACCCTTGGTCTGGGACGGAGGGAGTATATAATAGAAGTATAGACTAGGGTATGTGAATATGTATAGTAGTAATAGACATACTCCCTCCGTCCCATATACCATTACCGTTTGTCCATTTTGGGCATCCCGCATACCATTACTATTTTCCAAAATGAAAATTTTATATTAATAAAATATTGACACTACCCCACACAAAACCCACTAATTAAGTTAATTACCCATCTTAATTACCCATCTCAATTAATGCCCACCAACCCTCTCACATCAGTACTCCATCTTCTCTCTCCTCAATGTCCACACACTCTTTCTCTCCTCTTTGTCTTTCATTGAAAAAAGTAATCCATTTTTCTCATCTTTTTATTACGTAGATCTACAAAATTTCTACTAAAAAAGGGATGAAGATCTACAACAAATCTTTGTAGATTCACAAAGATCTACAACATTTTTCTCAAAAATAAATGGAAGAACGTTATGCGAAGCTTAGAGAATTTCATCCATGGATGAATTCATCGCCGGAGACACCATTGACGGCAGCAACTTCGCCGGAGACACCATTGTCGGCAGAAACTGATTCTTGTACACTCGATTTAGGATTTCCATCTCAAGACTCACCGCCCGCAATTGATTCTCGTCTGATTTCTTCGTCTTTGGACAACACATTCGTGCCTATCTACTTTGATTGATTCAATTGATCTAAACCACCCAAGATCATTGATATTCGTATCCGGACTGTTTGGAGGCTGGAAAACTATGTTTATGTTGAAACCATCACTACTTGCTGCTTTTCAAAAATCTGGATCATCATTTTTGATGTGTGGGGGAGCATTATCCCATTGAATTATGATGTCCTTGCTTAAGTGTGCTGGCCACTTTGATTTTATCGCAGGAATAACCCGCAATCACAACATGACATAGCATTTCAAAAGTTGCAAGATAAGAACTTTAAGCAAATCAAAAATAAAATATGAACACTTACATGGTTAATCAACATAGCTTTTGTGACTTCTTTGTTAACCCCTTGTAGTGGTTTTGTGATCATTGTTCCTGCTGCCCTATTTCAACTTTTTCTCTTTGCTGGTTCTGTCTTTGTGAATGGCCACATTCATATTTTTCCATCAAAAATAATGTCTCCATTTTCTACAAAAATGAGTCTGCTCATAGCACAAAAGAACATTACCTTGGTAATGAACCTCTAATTTTGACAAGTTCTGTGGGGTTCTTCTTCATCGGGACAAATGTAGTACCTTACGTTCTCTTTTGTCAGGTTAAACCATTTTTCATCAGCGTGTACTACATTTCTCATTGGCTTAAAAATGGTTTTACACAATCTCCTATCAAACATAATTGCATCAAGACAGTATCTAAGCCTAGCTATTTCATTTGAAAAGTTTAAAGTGGGTTTAATAGCATTTGTGTGGGCTCTGAACACACCACTATCTTTCCATCTTCCTACTGAGCTCTTACTAACTTCCATTTCTTGCGCTAAATTTCTTATTGTGGTCCTCTTTCTAAATGGTATTGACTTCATTAATTCTTCATCAAAAGCAACTGTAATTTTTTAAAACCTTTTATTTGCATCGAAAGTAATAGGCAAACCTTCACTGTGACGACGCCTCACCTCAGCCCAAATGAGGTGGATTGTTCTTTGTCCAATTCCGTATGCTGCTGATGCCTCAACGGCCTTGCGAGGGGGTAACTTTCCATCTTTTGAAGATTCCAAAAGGCTTACTGCTAGAGTGTTTTTGTCTTTAGTTGACAAAAACTTCTTCATCTGTTGTTTTTGGTGTAAGCTGTAAAGTTTTGTATGATAATGGAGATCTAAGATATTTATAGGCTGGTTTAAGTTAAAAGATGAGGGAAATTTGAAAAGCTGAGATTTCCCTCCTAATGTAGACTGGTTATTTTTTGTGTAAGTGGTTGATATTTGTAATGACAAATGTAAAATTTTAGTTTGTAAATTACAGTACTCTGTACTCCGTATCTCATTAGTAATGATTGTAAGTTTTCTATTTTTATTTCTTTTATCAATTAATTTCAAAATTGTTTCCTGAATTTTGTAGTGAGTCAGGACAATTTTTGGAGGGAGATATTAGTATTGAGTGGAGGATGTCCCATCTCCTAATCCTCTCTAATCCTCCTCCACTATCTTCACTTTATAATAAAATAGCATTTTTCTTAAAATTCGCGCCAAAACACTAACGGTAATGGTATATGGGACGGAGGGAGTATACTCTTATATATATAATAGAAGTATAGACTAGGTAGGCTATGCATTTAAAGACTCTAATAAATTGATACATTATCAACTTTTCGGCTTTTTATGTATTGATTATCCTAATTCAACTTTTCATATACAAAAAGGCATTATTTTATTTTCGAAATACATATAGTTTTGCTTGGAACATTATCAACTTTTCGGCTTCTTATGTACTCCCTCCGTCCCACCTCACTTGACACTTATTTTCATTTTGGGCCGTCCCAGCTCACTTGACACTTTTCAAAATAGCCTACTTTTTATAATTTTATATTCACTCTACCCCACCACTCATTCTCTCTCTTCATTTTCCACCACTCAATTTATTCAACCAACACTATTATTTACCTCACACATTCTCTCTCTTCATTTTCTACCACACATTTCTTTTATTTTATTCTTTTTTCTTAGTTCTCGTGCCCACCTCAAGGGTGTCAAGTGAGGTGGGACGGAGGGAGTATTGATTATCCTAATTCAACTTTTCATATACAAAAATGCATTATTTTATTTTTGAAATACATATAATTTTGCTTGAAAATATGATAATAATTAAAGTAATTTATTTTAGTAATCCTAAAGGCAAAATATGTGAGAAGCCATTTCAGTGCATGGCAGGAGGAGAAGTACGTGGACGGACGGGAGTCTTTTTTTTGTTTTTTATTCTTTTTTAAAGGGGATCAACACATTTCACCGCTTCCCCCTTGATGCACTTCACAGAGGCACCTAGCTATGCTAGGGAGGGCAATGTCATTCCCTCTAACCACTGGTGGGGGAATCGAACCCATGACCTCCAGGTTGGAAGCCATGAACTCTAATCATCAGGCTAAGACCCCGCGTGCGACGGACGGGAGTCTTTGATGGGCTCACCCTGGTGAAAGGGAAAAAAAATGTTTATAGCAATTAAGAGTGAATCTGAAAAAGTGGGGAAGGGGTGGGGATTTGAAAGGGCTACACATAAATTAAGTGTGTGAAATCTAAATAGCTTTATAGGCAGTGATCCCAAGACCACGCCACTACAGTTGAGCGCTGCTATTGCACTCTCCGCCTGCAATATGAGAAAACCATGTTATTGCTTCCTTTCCTCTCTTTCATTTTTTTTTTCGAAAACAGAAGAAAAACGAATTTTTGTTGACATGGCAAGACTTTGATAAGTTTGATATTATATTGTGTTTGTTATAATTTTGGTGTTGGTAATATGATTCATTTGGATTAAAAATATATTATTGATTTTGTATTTTAGTTGTTTTTTAAGGGCATCATAGTTTTGATATCTTCCTTGGTTTTAATCTCAACCTTAACATTATTTAAATTTAATTATATTTCACATTCACATTCACATAAGTTTTATATTTAATTTTTAATTATATATTTTTATTTACTTTTTGCTTTGCTCTTGATTTTTTGTGTGTGGATAATTTACATATTGATTTAAATGAAAACTTTATTTTGACTTGATTTTACATTATTTTCACTTTTGATTATATTTTGACTATTTGTATTTCTATTCAAATTTTGATTGATCTTTTGTTTTGTTTAAATTTCGTTTTCGAAATATTTTAATATTTTTCTTTGATTTTATTTGTTGATTTTTTGTATATTTTGATTAAAATTTTTTGATAAAGAAAACAAAGTTTGATGAAATTAAAATAACTTATGTTATGATACTACTTATTTTTTATATATATATATATTGCCTTATTAATATATGCTTTTGAATTTGATTTTTGTTAC
This sequence comes from Adenophora triphylla var. japonica, assembly GCA_022495995.1. Taxonomy (NCBI): domain Eukaryota; kingdom Viridiplantae; phylum Streptophyta; class Magnoliopsida; order Asterales; family Campanulaceae; genus Adenophora; species Adenophora triphylla. The sequence continues at coordinate 96,943 of JAFEMH010006401.1, read as the reverse complement.
AATTTTTTTTTACAACTTGATTCAAATGAGAATTTCATATTGATTTTTAGTTGATTTGATACTTTTAATCTTATATTTCTGTTTGATTTTTCCCTTTCCTTTTGACTTTTTTTTTTGCGCTAATTTACAAATTAATTTATATGTGATTTTTCTTTTGCCATTAAAAACATATTTCCTTTTAATATATTTGTATTTTGATTTAGTTTTTGCTTTTATATTGATTTTTGTTTCGTAATTAAATGTATTTTCTAATTTAATTTTTGTAATTTTTCATTTTAATTTTTCGTTTTTCTTATTTTGATTACAATTTGTGAAGAACTATAGTATATGAAATTTTAAAATTTTATACTTTGATTTTTCTTATATATTTTTTCTTATGAAATTTATTATAAAAATTGTGCTCTTAAGTTTTACTTTTTGTTAGAATTTTTTTCCCTTTATATACAAATAAGAATTTCATTTGATTTTTTTTGTTAATTTGTTACTTTAAACTTATATTGTTGTTTGATTTTTTGATTTTCTTTTGATTTTATTTTGGGGCTAATTTACCAATTGATTTATGTGTATTTTTCCCCTTTAAAAATGTTTCCTTTTGACTTTTCGTAATTTGAATTAGATTTTGCCTTTTTTTTTAAATTTTTTTCGTCATTAGATGTATTTTTAGATTTTTTTTTTTAATTTTTCATTTCAATTTTTTTGTTTGTTATTTTGAATATTTTGAGTACAATTTGTGAACAACTATAGTATATGAAATTATAAGATTTTATGCTTTGATTTTTCGTATATATTTTTATATATAAATTTTCTTATTAAAATTGTGCTCTTAGGTTATACTTTTTGTTATAATTTGTTTTTTAAATTTGATTAAATGAGAATTTAGTTTTGACTTATAAATTTATATTGTATTAATTTTTAATGAAGGATTTATTTTATTTTAGTTATTATTCTCTTTATTTGAATACATGTTTTGTCTGATTTTATTTGATATTGTATTTGTTTAATTTTTGTTTTAATGCTATCGTAGTACTCTTAGTTTGGTGCTTTTATGAACTTTATGTTTAAATTATTATTTATGTTTTGCAAAGTAAATTTAATTATTTATTTATGTATGTATTTATCGCTTTAATTGTTTAGTATTGATTTTAATTTTAGTTTTAATTTTATTTATAATTTTTTTTGTTTATTTATTTCTATTATGATTTATGATTATTGTAGATTCAGTTATTTATTGATTTAAAATTTGCATGAATTCTTTATAGTAAAAACTTTGACTAATTACGTATGAATGAGAAATTTATTTTTAATTAATTATTATATTTTTGTATTTTATTTATCTTTTAATTTCCTTTTAATTTTTAATTTTAATTATTCTTTTAGATTTGAATTTGAAATTACATATTTGCAATTTGTTAAATGTGTATTATTTTTAAACAAATGTCCCATAAATTGTTGTGATTTGTTTTTTTTTTTTTTTTTTTTTTCATTTTTCATTGAGTGAAAAAAAAATGAAAGATAATACAAAGTTATTGAAATTAAACATGCCATAAATAATTCACCCCTTCACATACTTATTTGAACTAATATTGTCCATCAATGAAGATGTAGAATGCGAATTATTAATTGAATGTCAAGAGTTTTGAGATGTGAAAGCATGACAAGTCAAAGAAAGTGCATGATCAAAAGACATTTAGAAATGATACATACGGATGTGTGAATGAACTAGAATATTAAAGAATGTGATTTTTTTTTATTAAAAAACATATTTAGAAAATTAAATAATAAATATTATTATAATTTCATAAGGTTCATTTTATTGAACTGTGTTCATATAGAAGATAAAATAATAATAATAATAATAATAATAATAATAATAATAATAATAATAATAATAATAATAATAATAATAATAATAATTAATAATTAATAATTAATAATTAATAATGTAGTTCATATACATAAAATTACTATTATTTTACTATTATATATGTACATTTTTATTATGTAATACTCAAAAGAATACCCGTTTTATATATAAATTATAATTATTATCAATCCTTCAATTAAAAAAAATACTTTCTCTGTTTAGAAAAGAATGTTTCAATTGCTATCAATAAAAGTTTGTTATATTACTAGGGAAACTAAGGAAGCATAAATAATTAATTTTATTAGTATTTTTAAATTTTATTTCATGGGTATCAAATAAATCATGCACTATCTAAACTCAGTATTGGTAAATTTCATACGAGACATTCATTAAGCCTAAATCTTTCAAAAGCCTCAGAGTTACTGAACCCGTGCGTAGCACGAGCTTTTTACTAGTCTAATTTATACTCATATCCAAATGAGATAGGAGACTCACTGTTTCCCCCAACCCCGCCCCCCCCCCCCACGCCTACCTCATCCAACTACCACCAACCAACACCTCTACCTCTCTACTATCATCACCCATCAAGACAATCATCGGCGCCATACTATTCACATCACGCTTTTGACTTTTTTCTCACACATAGCTTTCGTTGTTGTCACCCTCTGTCGTTGCTGTTGATTGGGTACGGTTGGACAGAACGTGGACACGTTACGGATCGGGCGTAGGCACCATGGGCGAACTTACATAGGGGCAAGGAGGGGCAGTTGCCCCTCCTTGACCTTTTTTTTCTGCCCCTCCTTGACTTTTTTTTTTTAAACCGTGTTTCATGACATATGTTTCATACTCCTTCCATTCTATCTATAATTACATTACACTTTAGTTTTGGACTAGAAGATTAAGTGCATGAATTTAATTGAATAAAGAAGTATTAAAACAATTCAATTTAGAAAGTGTAATTTTCATTTTAAAAAGTGTAATTTTTAACGAGATATCAATGAGGTAAAAAGTGTAACTTTTAGTGAGACGGAGTAATATATGTGGAAGTAAAATATTTTATATTTATGATTTTCTTTTAATATGTAAGATTTGTAGATGTTGAGCCTTTTGGTACTATGCTGAATCGTATGAGAGACCAATTAATTTATTATTGTCGCCATTAAAGTAGGTACTTAACTATGTCTAAAGTTGTATTGTATAGGAGAAAAATAGCAAAAAAAAATGATAATAAAATCGGGGGCGCTGCCATCGAACCCCGATTCATCTTTGCTCCAATTTTTTTTGCCCCCTTCCTCAAATTTCTCGCTCCGCCACTGGTAGGCACGTCATATAACCGCGTGACCGCACCAATATGAGCGCGAACACACTTTGTACAGAGAATTGACGCGATCGCGCTCCCCATCCAGAGCGACCGCGCACTTGTAGTTCAGCGGCATATCAAGGAAGGATTCTCCAGATTTGAGAAATATTATGTTTCCTTATTTTGGTAGGAGTTTGTATAGAAGATCACATATTTTAATAGGAGATTGTGTAAAATAATTTCCTAGTTTTACATAGACTAGAAATCTCAATGTTTTGTATATATACATGACTTGTACAGGAGAAATAAATCAGACGCAAGAATTATTTTCCTTTTCTCTTTCTTAGTTTTAACCTGGTTTCAGAGCCCGGTTCTAGGTTGGAACCACCCCATGTCTGCCGCCGAAGGAAGAGAGAAGAACGAAAGAAGGTCACCCTATTTTCTTTTGTCAAGTGATAACCCTGGAATGGTTCTCACCCATTGTGAGTACCCCGATCCGAACCCATGATTTGGATCCACTTTAAATTTATTTTGGACTTATATCCTTGCTAAAAGGCAATATTTAGTCCAAATATCCTGACCCATCGGTCACCATTGGGCCTGCCAAGCTTTCGACCCAATATGGCCAAAAGGAGTACGCTGTCGTCCGACATAGAAGTCACTAAGGCGGTTTAACTGCCCTTGTCGTGCGACATAAGACGCCCCATCAGCCTGCCTATAAATACAAGGCACGGCTGATCATTTTAAAGGACTTGGAGTGAATATTGGGGGAGGATACAGTAATATAAGGGAAACTCTGTCCAAATAGAGTCTCCCTCTCTCTCTCTCTCTCACACACACACTCACCTCCCTCCTTACACACACACACACACTTCAAGGCCAAGATCCAAAGTAGCTCCCTTTGTTGGTGTGTAAGAAGGGGTAGACACCATACTATTGGTGATCTCACCTTGTGGACTACAATAGGTAGCCACTAAACCCTTCTCCCTCTTTAAATAAAGTCTTTAAACACATTGCATGCTTACTTGCTTTCATATTATGTAGAAATTTGGATTTTTGCATGATAAAGGTGGTGGAGAAGTGAATCTTCAATATTCACTTCTCCCCACCTCAGATCTGTACATTTGATCATCTTAGGATCAATAAAGATTCAATCTTTATGCATTAGCATGGAGTTAGGAGGTGATGGCTACTTCAAAGTGGCAAAAAACATGTGATTTATCACATTTGGCCACTAAAGCCATGTGATACTCCCATAATACTCATATATTAGTATTATATTACTGTTTACAGTTGTTAAATGTGCTTGGTTTGCCTTGAGGAACAAAGGGGAAACAAACAGACTGAAGGGCACAGAAATGGCCTATCTATGTCGTGCGACATGGGACTCCATGGAGATCCTGTGTCATACGACATAGAGATCCCAGAAGGTCAGAAGCCATTCTTGGACTTCAGATCTGTCCAGTTTATTCCCTTCGCGACTCAGAGCTTTCCTAAGCATTTTTGTGGCTCATAAGCCACTATTTGAGTGCCTATAATCCATTTGGGTGCGATTTATTGGAGGCGGATTGTCACATGGCATGGACAACTTCGGATGTTCCATGTCGCATGACATCCGTAACATTCAAAGTCTATCGTGACTTTGTTCACTCCCGTCAATCCCAAACTGAGTGTTAGACCTTCAAGTAGTGTCTTTACTGAGTTAAATAAATGCCATTTCATTCCCAGAAACTGCTTGGTCTTTGTAATAAGACAATCTGACCAAGAGACATCATGTCGTGCGACACCCTCTGCCTAGGAGGTCCTGTGTCGGACGACATGGGAAGTCTCTGGGCAGATTGTCTTACCTTCTGCTTTGTTATGATAATCACAATATGTAAAAGGGCGTGGCCCCCTGTCATGGCTCACAAGTTGTACTCAGCTTCCATATTATCAATGAAAATGTCAAATTTGCATTTTTCACACATCGACACATATTGCACACACACTTTGAATGTCCAAAAACTGTCCAATGTTGATTGAAAGTCTCGAAAGAGGCGTGTTGGGTGAACTCTCTAGTTCTTCCCAAACACGTAACTGTACTCCTGACTCAAAATCTCTTAAAAATAGGTTTTTCAATGTTTTCCTCTAAAAAACGGCGTGGCGACTCCCAAAACCGAAGTTTTCAAAACTTATCATATCATTTTCAACACATTAAAAACTCTTTCAAAAAAAGGGAGGAAATGATATATATTTTTCTTCGGGCGAGCGTTCATTCAGTGGCGACTCCGCTGGGGACATTGAAAAACTTTTTGTTCTAAAAAATGAAGACAATACTCGGTATATTGGTGGAAACCACTAACCTTCCTGTATCGCTCCCTAACCCGGGGCTTGGGATAAATGGTGGTCTAACAATCCCACGTACCAGTATCATTCTTCTATTTTCTGAAAAAAGAGAAAAGTTTTTCTTAAGAGAGTCTAACTTTCTTCAAATCAACTTGGACAATTTCGACATTCACCTTGTGTGTACATTTGTGTCATTTTGTGTGCTCAAATGCACCTTGCCATGCTTTGGTATGTGACACTATTGGAAGCCGGGGCTTCCCCTTTTGCAATTTGCTCTTCCGTTGATCGTAACAGGTGATAACGCCGGACTACGCCATCGGTAAATTTCGACATTTGGGGATGCTCCCTTTGTCATGCTTTGACTCATTCTCTTGTTTTTCCTTTGCAGATTGCATAAAAAAACAAAACAAAAAAAAATCTTTTACAAAAAAGCAAAAAATATTTTCCTAGAAAATACCTTCACACTACTCGCACTCTACCCGCACATAGAGTTAGAACCCGGGAGTGTACGGACGACATCGCGGAAAGTGACATGTTTCGCTGACGTTTGAGCGCCTAAAGTCCTTCTAGCCAGTGAGTCAGCCAACACTTGTCCGTGACACACTTTCTACCGTGACCGGTTGGTTTTGGGCCAATGCTTTTCAAAACATTTTAAACTCGGTTTTCAAAATTTTCTCACAAAGTCCGAGTCATACACCGTCTCCAAAAATCTTGGCATACTTTCCCTCTTCGTGTCGGAATCACGACATAATTCAAACGTAAGTACACGTTAAGATCTCTACATGTCTCGACGTAGGTACATATCGATTTCTCGGCTTGGCTTCGTGAGAAGTCATGACGCGTTCTCGACATGTGTCAACACGGGACCATGTCGAATTCTTAACGCATACTAACGAGAGTTATGCCGAAATTTCGCCACCAAGTGACGAGAGGCCATGCCAGATTTCCAACTCGAAAACAGGGGAGGTCATGCCCAATTCCTCGAGGGTTTTACCTCCAAATTGCGGTCTCGTACGTTCAAACGTAAGTTCGACCCTCTCTCCTCCCGAGCTTAGACATTGACTTGGACTTGGTTTTGAAAACCCCGAGTTTGACTTGTTTTGGCTCGTATGCCCATAGGTTCGTTCTCCCTTTCGGTTGGTGGGTTCCACGTGCCCTATAGGACCTCTGCCGGGATTGTCCGTCCCGGAGGTGCAATACAGGTGGAATACAGGGGGTCTATAGACGTAGTGATGGAACCCACTAATTCAGGAATAGCGTAGAATGCGAAAAAGAAGGTTTCCCCCTTTTCCAACCATTCCTAGGATTAATAAAATCATTTTTAAACAAAAAAAAAAAGAAGATATAAAAACAAAAAGAGAGCATATGCATGAGTCCGTCCTAAGCCTATCCTCTCCCCCACCTAAAGCCATTCTCTCCCCCTTTTAGCGAGCAAGTATTGGGTCAGAGTTCCTGTGGTCGGTTAATCGGTTTCTCTCCTCGGGGTTCGTTTGGCCGATCTCGTAAATGGCAGATTCGCAAGTTTCAGCAGGTTTGGGTCCGAACGCGGGTGTTGATCCAGCTCAGAATCAGAATGTCGGGCCAAGACGTAGGGGCCAGATCAAGGTCAGAATGCGGGGCCGAACGCAGCCCTGAATGCCTCTCCTAGCAGTGGTTATGGCATGGGTCCTCACATGACACCCCCGGGAAGTCCGTTTGTTAACCCTCACCCAGGTTTCAACTTCTCTCAAGAAGCTTCCCTCCGTGCTGCTCTCGAAGCCTCTCGTGTCCATGAGGAAGCCGGTTGGGCTCGCTATGTCGAAGTAATGCGCATGCAAGGCATTGCCGTAATCCGTCACCCCGATGGGTCGTACGAAGAAATCAGGGAAGAGCCCGATGTCACTATCACCAGCGGCTTTGTTCCCCCATCCTCACCTAGGCAAAGCCTTCACAATATGCCTCCACCAGTCTCCTATGGTGTGCCTAGCTCCCTCTCGATGCCGACTCATGGGGGTATGTCAAGACCTCCCCCTATCCCAGTATCTACTTATGGTATGCAATACGGGCTGATGGGCGAATCAAGCTCCTTCGAAGGTCGGTGCTCGGGACCGGTTTATGTTTTATCCCAGAACCGGCTTGGCGGGGTCATCAACCCAATAGTGTCAATCAAGAGCCGTTTGGGTATACTCGAGGAATCGAGTTTGGGGCTCGGGGTCAAAGTCAGGTATGACAACGCGAGTCAGCCATCCAACCCAGCTTTTGGTGGTCAGTTTGTTGCTCCTCATGATCAGTCCAATCAACAGCAAAATGGGTATCGCATGTCAGGAAGCCAGATTTGCCAGGATCAGATCCCGCAATATCTACAACCCCAATTCCAAAACAACATCCTCGGCTGCGGTTTGTTCTCCTCTCACCTGGCATCATGCGGTCCACCCCGTATTCGGCTCCGTGCACCGTATCGGGTCCCTGCCCACGGTCGGAGTCGGCGGCCAATCAAGATACAGGTTTGGGCCCCGGAATCCCAATGTCCAATTCAATGGTTACGACATGTACAGGAACAAGATCCCCAGCCCGGTTGGTTTAGTGGACAACAATGATAGCATACCCGGCTGCTTTTGGTCTTCCTCATTTTGCCTTGCCAATCAGGCCCACGCCAGATTTTCCAGTGCCATCCTAGACGGTAGCTCCGATTGTAGGACAACCCCCATCTTCCGAGATTTCGAGTTTGAAAGAAGAGCTGAAGTATGTGAAAGAGCAATTACACAAGATGACTTTTGGGTCAGACATGGTCAATTCTATAGAGCTCAAGGACTCTAAGGCCCTCCCGAAGAACTTCAAGATGCCCCCCATAACTAAGTTTGAAGGCTCCACATGCCCTAAAACTCACATGAACAGCTACATCATGTCAATGGGTGCCAAAGGGGCCACCGAAGAGATGCTAGCCCTTTACTTTCACTTATCCCTCGATGACTCTCCTTTGAGATGGTTCCTAAGTCTTAAACGGAAGTGAGGGCTACGTGGTCCCGCATCGGTGATGCCTTTTTGGACAAATACAAAGGAAGTGTCGAGTGGTACACCACTCGTAGTGATTTGATCGGCACCATCCGGAGGCACGATGAGTCCGTAATGTACTTCTATAAGAGGTGGAACAAGAAGCTTAATGAGTTGGCTCACCCAATTCCCCTCTCGACGAGAAGTCCATCTTCCTTTCATGTGTCAAGCCATCCGTCGTGGAAGCCGTTGGTAGGGTACTACCCGAATCTGCGAGAAATGGTGAGTGCAGGGGCTGAAAGCAAAAATGCTACCTATTCCATTGTTCCAAGCTCTACCCCTGTCGCTCCAAAGGGTAAAGAAACTGCTATCTCTAACACCGTCAACTACATTGAGGGGAGAAGAGCCAGTTATCTGGCCGTGGTGGAGAAGGCCCAATGCGCGAGAAATTAGATGATTTGGGGATGCCAGCGAGGAGGCATTTAATGGTTTGGTAAAAATTTGGTAGGGTGATCAAGCCTCGGATAATTACAAACCGTCGAGCAAGTCCCAATCACGGGCCATTACTAGCAAGTTTGCCTCTACCATCGGTACCATTCTGGACATGTCACCAATATTTGCGTCCCTTTAAAGCTGCGCATCCAAAGGCTTATTGATGAGGGGAAGATCGAGAAGGCTCCTCGCCCCAATGTGATTACCAATCCACTTCCGTGATCTTCACCAGAACCCAAGGCCCTCCCATCCAATATTAATACAATCAATCAGTCTTTGTAGGATCTAGATTGTCTGTTTGTTTCTTTGATGAATGTCCTTTATCGGACAAGAGTCTGTCAAGTCCACGTTGGACTAGTTTTTTCTTCTAATAATAAAAGTCTTTGTTTCTTTTCCTGCTAGACTCGAGACATCACATGCCCACCCACGTTACAATTAATTGAAATGGTCTTATCCTAGATGATCACCTTTGCTGCTCAATCGCTAATGCTTTGAAATAACTCATGTTTAAATTAATCGGAGTGAGAAAATCAATTAATATCCTTCTCAAATTGGGGCTTACCAACTCCCCATCTTGCATTTCATATGCTCACATCTCTTTCATTATCCTCATCATTTCGTTGATCGAGAATTTGCATCAATCTTTCTCATTTAAAGCTTAAGCAAGCAACGAAGACTTAATTTCGTTTAGGTCATCCGGTAGGGATTGCGGTTGAAGCCTTTCACCCATAGGAAAGCCATTACCTCACCCTCACCAAACAATATCCTTTCATTTCAAGATCGGCGTGTTTTGAAACCCCATCTAGCCATCACCTTTCCTCCTTACTGAGAGAAGTCCAACAATGCCAAGAAGTTAGCTTCGAGAGTCGGCGGCGCGCAAAATGTTCAAGTCATGTAGAAAGGACAAATATAATCCTCAGCTCCTCAGGAAGTCTTTCAAATTCAAAAAAAAAAAAAAAGGATTTTAAATCCTCACGATCTTGGATAAAATCCTAAGCTCCTCAGGAAGCCTTCCGATCCTTAAAAGAAGGACTTTAAATCCCCACATCTCAGAAATAATCCTCAAGTCCTCAAGGAGGCCTTCCAAATTCTAAAAAAAGAAGGATTTTAAATCCTCACAATCCAGCAAAAAATTCCCGACTTCTCGAGAAGCTCTCCCATGATAAAAAAGAAGCCCGCTCTCGATAGCTTGGACTTCCTCTCACCATTACCTTAAATCAATCCCGAGCCATCCTCTCGATTTTTAGAGGATATTCCCATTTTCCTTAACCAATTCCAAGCCATCCTCTCAATTTTAGAGGATATTCCCTTTACCATTACCCTTGCCTTTGGCCAAAGCCAAAATTTGAAATCAATCTTCCTCGCCGTAGATTTCCCAAACACATCCCCGCAAGCCAACCTATCATTTTTAGAGGTTCAGTCAATAAAAGGCCTAGCCGACCTCTCATCTTAAGAGGTCATGACATTCCAAATCACCCGATGGCCGATCGAAGCCCGGAAACCCAACTACAGTCCCTACCTGATAACAATTTCATTCTGATATCCTCGAGATCTAAATCAGATTAATGTTTCATTGCTTGCTTAAATCAGAGTCGAATCCATCTTGGCTCAAAAGATCATCAATCTAAGATTATGCAAATTCAATCCATTCATTCGACACTTCATGTGAGCATATTTCATTTCTCCTCCTCAAACACTTGCCGTGGATGTCCCCTTTGGGGCTTCGCATCCGTGTCTTTCATGGACACTCCAAGGGGACATGATCTTCAATCCCCCAATTCTCAAAATCCTCGAGGGTCCCCCAAATCTCAAGTTTTCACATTCATTCTCTTCATTCGGGATAAGCCCGAACTACGGCGACCTGAGCTCCTCATCATGGAGGGGAACGTAGGCAACCATAATTGGTCCGGTCGAAATCACAAATAAATCTCAAAAAATCCGGTCTCATCAAGGACCGTTCCTATACACCTTCCATCCTTTCGGTTTTGATCTCGATATCGCTGGTTTTCTCCTTGTGATTAATCAAAATGTTTGCTCATATCAGACTTAGTGTTTGAATAACCCGAACATCAATAAAGGGTTTTAAGCAGCTTTGTGATCATCATGAATAAGACAAATTTTCAAGTGTCTTGACAAGTCTTCTCTCTCTCCGTCATAGGGAAATAGAGCCAAACACTGTCTTTCTGTCAGCAGGGGCTTCCAAACACTTTTCCACACCTTGTCGTGCTTACACTCTCTCAAAAGAGTCAAACCCAAAGCAAGTGTGTCATACACAAATTCGGGATTCATTCCCATTCTTCGAAAGATGTGCCCCTGCACATATATATTTCCAAGTCTGTGACTGATTGACTAAGGTCTGGAAAGATGAGTGCCTCCTGGGTCGTGTGATGATTATGCCTGTAACAGGATTGCGTTAGACCTCTCTTCATAACATTCCATTTTGGGCCAAATATTGGATCTGGGCGATGATGCCAAGGTTGAAGACGAACTTTGAGGCTGCTGTGACTGCTGGAATTTGCCTTTGGCAAAGTTGTCCTTTTACAAATGCTGGGGGCTAGTTTCCCAGGAAAGTCAGTAAACGTGACCATCCATCGACGCCGAATCCGGCCGCATTCGCAGCACCCCATCGGCGATCCGATACTTGCTCAAAACCTGTCCAAAGCAGCCCAAAACTCCATATCCATTCTCCCTACTCACCAGCCGCATGGGAAAGGATTTGGCACACTTTGCACCCAAATACATCACCAACCCCCAACAAATTCCATCCTTCTTTCCTTTTCTTGGGACGGACTAATACATATAAACAAATAAGTCTAGATGCTATCAATGGAATGCATTAGTTGCAAAATACAAATATTTTATTTTACAAAGTGAGAAGCAATAGATTACTGCATGCATTGTTCCTTCTTTCTATCTAAGAGTCCAAAGCATGACAAAAGGGGATTTTCGCGATCACTCCGACTCGGAATCATCCTCCTCATCCTCCTCGGAGCCGCTGTCGTCTTGGACGCTGCCTACCTCCTCCTCAGAGCCGATATGCTCCTGGCCGTCGCCGCCACCCTCCTATACCTCGTGGATCTCGCCATCCGAATCATCATCATCCTCATACTGGGCCTAAGGCCGAGGCTCACCATAATGTCCGCGCCACTGGGATACTGCGGCAAGTGGGGGCTGGAAAGGATCATCCTCACCATCATCGTCAAAGGCCCGTCCTGCAATGACAAATGAATCAAAAGTCCGTTTTGAAATGGCAAATCATCGTCAAAGGTCCGTCTTGCAACGACAATGTTCATCAACGACCAGTTTGGCAAAGGGAAAGTCCTCAATAGCCCATCTTGCAATGGTGAATCATTAGCCATAACCGTCTCGCAACGGCAAATTAACAGCAGAATCCGTCTTGCAACGGTAATATCAACAGCAAAGTTCGTGTTCTATCCGAAAAATGTTTCCAAAGTCAGCCAATCACTTCAAAGTGATCCTCGTGTGCACAACCCTTGTAGGTAAACACAGCACAGGTATGAAAGCAAATCTCATTCACCTGTAAATCATCATTGCTTTCCCAGATAAAGTCATCTCAAGTCATGGAGTTCATCTCGCAATCCTTTTGAGTTAATCTCGATCCTATTTGGGCTTGTTCCCATACCTCTTTAGGCTCGTTCCTATCCGTAGGCTTGTTCCTACACCTATTTGGGCTTGTTCCCATACCTCTTTAGGCTTGTGCCTATACCCTTTAGGCTTGTTCCTATGCGTAGGCTTGTTCCTACACCTCTATAGGCTCGTTCCTATATCTCGCTAGGCTTGTTCCTGTGCGTAGGCTTATTCCTACAACTCTTCAGGCTTGTTCCTATGCTTCTTTAGGCTTGTGCCTATACCCTTTAGGCTTGTTCCTATGCGTAGGCTTGTTCCTATACCTCTATAGGCTCATTTCTATATCTCGCTAGGCTTGTTCCTATGCGTAGGCTTGTTCCTACACCTCTATGCCTGTTCCTGCTAGGCTTGCTCCACCTCTTCAGTATATCTCGCTAGGCTTGTTCCTATGCGTAGGCTTGTTCCTACATCTCTTCAGGCTCGTTCCTATATCTCGCTAGGCTTGTTCCTACAACTCTTCGAGCTTGTTCTTAGCTGCTTCTAGCTTGTGCGCTATACCCTTAAATTTGCTCCTAGCGTGAAGGTAGCTTTCGTTTCCTACACCTCTATAGGCTCGTTCCTATATCTCGCTAGGCTTGTTCCTATGCGTAGGCTTGTTCCTACACCTCTATAGGCTCGTTTCTATATCTCGCTAGGCTTGTTCCTATGCGTAGCTTGTTCCTACACCTCTTAGGGCTCGTTCACATATCTCGCTAGGCTTAGCGCTCGTTCCTATGCTCGTTCCTAGGCTTGTTCCTACAACTCTTCGGGCTTGTTCCTATGCTTCTTTAGGCTTGTGCTCTATACTCGCTTTAGGCTTGTTCCTATGCGTAGGCTTGTTCTACACCTCTAGGCTCGTTCCTATATCTCGCTAGGCTTGTTCCTATGCGCAGCTTGTTCCTACACCTCATAGGCTCGTTCCTATATCTCGCTAGGCTTGTTCCTACGTAGGCTTGTTCCTACTCTCTCCTATGCTTCGGCTCGTTCCTATATCTCGCTAGGCTTGTTCCTATGCGTAGGCTTGTTCCTACACCTCTTCAGGCTCGTTCCTATATCTCGCTAGGCTTGTTCCTATGTGTAGGCTTGTTCCTACAACTCTTCAGGCTTGTTCCTATGCTTCTTTAGGCTTGTGCCTATACCCTTTTGGCTTGTTCCTATGCGTAGGCTTGTTCCTACACCTCTATAGGCTCGTTCCTATATCTCGCTAGGCTTGTTCCTATGCGTAGGCTTGTTCCTACACCTCTATAGGCTCGTTCCTATATCCCGCTTGGCTTGTTCCTATGCGTAGGCTTGTTCCTACACCTCTTCAGGCTCGTTCCTATACCTCGCTAGGCTTGTTCCTATGCGTAGGCTTGTTCCTACACCTCTTTAGGCTCGTTCCTATATCTCGCTAGGCTTGTTCCTATGCGTAGGCTTGTTCCTACAACTCTTCAGGCTTGTTCCTATGCTTCTTTAGGCTTGTGCCTATACCCTTTAGGTTTGTTCCTATACCCCTTTTAGACTTGTTCCTACACCCCTTTAGGCTTGTCCCTATGATTCATTTGGGTTCAAATACCCACCTCTCTCAGTCTTTCACAATATCATTACCAAGATCCTTAGCCCGGAATGGCTATAAACTACCCGGTCCGAAAAACCGTACAGTTTCCACACACAGAAAATAGCCCAGAATGGCTATAAACTACCTTGGCTCTGGAAAACTGCAGCTTCCAACACGTAAAATAGCCGGAATGGCTATAAACTACCCTGGAAAACCGCATAGCCTAACGCGTAAAATGGCCGGAATGGCCTTAAACTACCGGTTCAGGAAGATCATGCATTTTCCACACTAAGTTCGCGGGGTGACTTCCCAAAGAAAAAACAGTCATATTTCGCGGGTGACTCCCAAAGCAAAAAAAGTCAAATCTTCGGGATGACTCCCCACCAAAAACAGTCAAAGTCGCGGGTGACTCCCAAAGTAAAATAGTCATATTTCGCGGGTGACTCCCAAAGAAAAAGTCACATCTTCGGGATGACTCCCCACCAAAAACAGTCAAAGTCGCGGGTGACTCCCAAAGTAAAAAAGTCAAATTCGCGGGTGACCCCCAAAAAAAAAAGTCAAATCATCGGGATGACTCCCCACCAAAAACAGTCAAAGTCGCGGGTGACTCCCAAAGTAAAATAGTCATAGTTCGCGGGTGACTCCCAAAGAAAAAGTCAAATCATCGGGATGACTCCACACCAAAAACAGTCAAAGTCGCGGGTGACTCCCAAAGTAAAATAGTCATATTTCGCGGGTGACTCCCAAAGAAAAAGTCACATCTTCGGGATGACTCCCCACCAAAAACAGTCAAAATCGCGGGGTGATTTCCCAAAGAAAAAATAGTCATATTTCGCGGGTGACTCCCAAAGAAAAAGTCACATCTTCGGGTGACTCCCTAAAACAGTCATGTCCTAGCGGGTGACTCCCAAAGAAAAAAGTCACATTTTTCGGGGTGACTCCTCGAATGGGGCCAATTTCGGTACAAAACCCGTAGCCTTTCATTGGCACCCCCCATCTTCAACGAACTACGATTCGGCTTGATTCCCCCACAGGATACGTAGGAATCCTCTTCATAAGAGGTCCAGCCACTTGACCATCTTGGTCACCTCTTTCCCCACCGTTCGTGTCCGGCTCGGGATTCTCATTGTGTCGACGACCCCACTTCCCGTGGAAGTGACGTCGCCGAGGGGCTCTGTGAGTACCCCGATCCGAACCCATGATTTGGATCCACTTTAAATTGATTTTGGATTTATATCCTTGCTAAAAGGCAATATTTAGTCCAAATATCCTGACCCTCATCACCCATTGGGCCTGCCAAGCTTTCGGCCCAATATGGCCAAAAGGAGTACGATGTCGTCCGACATAGAAGTCACTAAGGCGGTTTAACTGCCCTTGTCGTGCGACATAAGACGCCCCATAACACTACAAGAAAAATAGCCTTTTGTGACTGCTTTCTGTGATGGCTAAAAAAAGCAGTCACCATAGACCAGATAAGGAGACGGAAATAAAAAGCAATCACGTTACCTTAACGAGATGGCAGTACAATCACATGTGCAATCTCGTTTGATATTTTCGTCCGGAGCGCCAATGCGAGAAAACAGGATGGAAAATGAAAAATCAAACGTGATCGCTTTTTTAAAACTGTGATGACTTTTGCAATCACGTTTGATTAATTATATAATTTAATCAATATAAATACATGAAAAAAGTAATTTTAATAAAAGGTGACGGCCAATGCAATCACGTAATACCTTAAATGATATAAAAAAAATTAATTTGAGATACCTAAATAAATCAATCAAATAAATCAATCACCTCTCTCTCTCTCTCTATCCGCTTTCTCTCTCTATTCGATCAAATAAATCAATCAACGCCTCTCTCTCTCTATCCGCTCTCTCCCTCTCTGCCTCTCTCCGCTCCAGTAGTCTCTCCCGCTCCGGTCGTCTCTCCGCTCAGCCTCTCTCCGCTCCGGTCGTCTCTCCCTCGTCGTCTCTCTCTCCGATCCGAGCCAGTTAAAGAGGTATAATTCCCCTAATATTTTGAGTTTTTAACATGGATTTGCGTCTTGTATGAATTTAAGATAGTTTGATTTGATTTTGAAAAGTCAAATTTCGACTGGTTTGGTATATTTTTGTTGATTAGCTATGTTCTCGATTTGGGGTTTATTTTTAACCCAAAATTAGGGTTTAATTCCTGGTGTTCTTCCCCTAATTTTCATGGATTTCCAATGTGGTTTTCCTTTTGTGTTGATTTCCGCTGCGTCAAATATGGACATAAGATAGTTTGATTTGTCGTGTTACTATCTGCAGAATGTACACAATTGAAATTCTGAACATTCTGAGACCTTGGTCTCTTTGTTTCTTTCTCAATGATGGTTTCCTCAATGATGATGATTCCATTGATAATGATGATAATGTGGAGGATATCCCTAGTGACGCCGATGATTTTGGTGATGAGAACAATGATGGCAGTGAAAATTACTAGTATGAATCCCTAATCAATCTATATATAAATATTTCAGTCCTATATAATTACTGATTTGTGATATTGGTGGTTTCTTTAATCAATTTATATATAAATATTTCAGCCCTATTGAAATATTTTTTTTCTTTTCTTTCTCAGGTATGGCAATGAGAGGTAAAGGTGGAAAACAATCACTTGGTAGAGGTTCTATGAGTAACAACCCCTTTGCTGGTAATGGTATTCTTATTTAATTTTTATTTTTTTTTACTATTATTCTTTATTTTAAGTGAAAACTGTGCTGATCCCCCCACCCCCAGTTTCAAAATGAGTTTATTTAGACAGAAATGTGAGATGACGAACTCAATTGTAGGTCAGGTATCTCTTCCCTCCCTTCTATTAGTTGCGTCCAGAATGGTCACATGTAGCTTTCAGTTCATATTCCTTTCTCCTTCACTTGAATGGATGGCATCTTACTGCTTGAATGGATGGCATCTTACTGCTGAGTCATTAAAGATTGAAATGAGATCCCGTGGTATCAGTTCATTGAAACCATCTAAAATCCAAATGCAACAGTGCTATCAGAAAAAGAAAATTTTGAATCCTACTAGTTTCAAGAAAACAAAGGTGAGAGCAATAAAAATAAATTAATATAGTATTTTTGCATATATTCAGATGTTTGTTTTCACAAAAACTGGCATGATCAGGAACATCAGAATTCTGCATTTCATAAAAGCTTTTACTGTGTTACTTTAGCCCTAAATTAAAAGATAGGTCCTTTAAAGCAAATAAAGAAAAGGAAGACTGATAAGGATGAGAGTAAGAAAAATTCTTGATTCACCAGACTTGCCTTAAGAGATGAGTGGTGATGATGTTGCTGGTGAGTAACTGGTGAAACTTGGTAGGCTGGCCAGAGACATTGATTTAGTTGTGTTGTGCAGATCTCGTTACGGTGAAAGTGTTTAATCTGACTGATCTCATTGGATATAGTCTGGTGATGACGAAATTGTCAGGAACACAAGAGATGGAACTACTTAGCATGGTTTTCTTCTTTCGCATTAATAATGGTGGACAGTAACAGCAGGCCAGCAGCTATGTTGGCTTCTATTGATGGATATTTTTTTCTCATCTCTGTTTCTTGTTATCATTTATGGCCCCCATATTTTTTAATTGGAAAGACACACCATTTTTATTTTATTCAAGTGTAGGTTCTCATTTTTGCAATATTTTTTTTCTTTTCTTTCTCAAAACAACCATGACCCTCTTTCCAAAAAATCATGGCTTCGCCACTGTCTCTGAGTTTGATTTGGCTTTTCGTGATGCTGAAGACTGAAGCAATATTTTGGGCATTTCCCATTCGTTAAGCAGTCCACCTGTCTGCTACAGTAAGTCCAATCACCAGAACTCACTCTACTGAAGGTAAGCACTTCGGTAAATCATTCTTTTTTTGAATATGCATTGACGAATAGCCTTAAGGTCGAAATTCTGGACTGGTGATCTTAATCTCCATCTTTCAGGTGGATTTTTTTGCAACTCCAGACTTTTGTTTGACAGGGTCGGTTTTGTGGTGCTGCAGAACACTAGTGGATTCTTGTTGAGGTTCTGTGTTGCTATTTACTTTCTCCTTCTTAGGCGCGAATGTTGTTTCTTAATTACAAAACATGATTTTGTGTTTTTTTAATTGCTTTGTTTAATGCTTTCAAAGCTTGTGGTATGTGGTGGTAATGTCATCCTAATAGGAATGGATGGGGCAGGGCTGCTATTGTGTATAAGATGGAAGGGGGGGGGAGAATGAGGGCTTAAATTTAATTTATCGTTGTCTCACAGTAACTTATATGCCAAAAAGTAAGTATGTGCAATCATTGTTGGATTTATAATATAATATTCTTTGAAAAGTTTCACCTAGTCTGGAGAACAAGGAGAAGTTGGTCATTAAGTAAATTAAAAGAGGGATTGTCTAAAATTGGTATTGCACATGGTGGTAAAAAGATCTAGGATGAACTTGATTTTACGCTGTCAATGTTAATATACTTTTCATTAGGAGCAATGGATACAAGTTTCTGCTGCACCTTTGGTTGAAGATCCTTTTACAAGTTTTCACATTTACAACAACAACAACAACAACAAAGCCTTAGTCCCAAAATAATTTGGGGTCGGCTAACATGAATCCTCATATGTTATCGTGAAAAAAATAAATAAAAAAATTAAATTAAATTAAATTAAAAAAATAAAAATAAAAATAAATAAAGAAATAGAAAATAAAAATAAATAAAAATAAAAAATAAAATATATAAAAATAAAAAAATAAAAATAAAAAATAAAAAATAAAAATAAAAAATAAAAAATAAAAATAAAAAATAAAAAATAAAAAATAAAAATAAAAAATAAAAAAATAAAAAAATCAAAAAAATCAAAAAAATCAACCCCCACATGGATTTTTGCCCTCCACTCCCGCCTCTTCAACACCATACTTTCATCCACTCCAAGTAAATTCATATCATTTTCAATTACTCTAATCCAAGTTTGTTTGGGTCTTCCCTACCCTCACCATTTTATCATTTCTCCACTGTTCTCGCCTCCTAACCGGTGCATCACTCGGTCTCCTTCTCACATGTCCAAACCACCGTAGACGATTTTCCCTCATTTTATCTTCAATGGGCGCAACTCCTACTTTACCTCCGATCACCTCATTCCCAACCGATCCTTTCTTGTATGACCGCACATCCATCGAAGCATACGCATCTCCGCCACATTCATCTTATGCACGTGACACTGTTTCACGGCCCAACATTCGGTGCCGTAAAGCAATGCCGCCTAATTGCCGTGCGGTAGAATTTTCCCTTTAATCTATTGGGCATGCCGCGATCACATAGAAACCCCGTAGCACTCTTCCACTTCAACCAACTCCGCTTTAATCCTATGAGCCACATCTCCATCTAATTCTCCATCCTTTTGGATAATGGATCCAAGATAGCGAAAAACTCGAAGCTTGGATAATATTTCCATCAAATGTGACCGCCTCGCCTCCCTACTTCCAACTACTGCTAAACTTACACTCCAAATATTCGCCTTGCTTCGCTTAATCGAAAACCTCGAGATTCCAAAGTGTGTCTCCACAACTCCAATTTACTTTCAACACCCTCTCTTGTCTCATCAATCAAGACAATATCATCTCGCGAACAACATACACTTTGGTATATCATTTTGGGTGACCTCGTCACAATTCGTCCCATTATCAAAGCAAAAGAAAGGGGCTAAGTGCGGAACCTTGATGCACTCCAATCTTTATAGGGAACTCTTCAGCCTTTTCCAACACTAGTTCGTACACAAGTACTAACTCCATTATACATGTCCTTGATAATATCAATATATTTCTTTGAAACACCCTTCTTTGCTAATGTCCACCAAAGTACCTCTCTTGGCACTTTATCATATGCCTTCTCCAAATCAATGAAAACCATATGCAAATCTTTCTTTTGATCTCGATATTTCTCCATGGTTTGTCTCATAAGATATATTGCCTCCATAGTCGATCTTCCTGGCATAAACCCAAATTGGTTATCCGAAATATCCACAATTTTTCTCATCCTTTGTGCAATCACTCTTTCCCAAAGTTTCATAGTATGGCTCATTAGTTTGATCCCCCGATAGTTGACACAATCTTGGACATCACCTTTATTCTTATACAAAGGGATCAGAGTACTCTTCCGCCACTCCAATGGCATTGTGTTAACTCTCCATATCTTGTTAAATAGCGTTGTCAACCAATCTACTCCCCTCTCCCCGAAACATCTCCAAACCTCAATTGGTATACCATCCGGTCCAACGGCTTTCTTCAATCTCATCTTTTTCATTGCCATTTCCACTTCACTCTTTCGAATTCTCCGCATAAAATCTCGATTAACCATACTCGAAGAGATATTTAAATCTCCAACATCCTGCTCTTGACCGCCATCAACAAGTTATCAAAGTACGAACTCCATCTATCTTTTATCTCTTTATCCCCGACTAAAACTCTTTGGTCTACATCCTTCACACATTTAACCGTCCCAATATCTCCTGTCCTCGTATCCCTCATACGAGCGAGTCCGTAGATGTCCTTTTCCCTTCTTTTGTATCCAACTTATCATAAAGTTTCTGATTCACCTTTGCTCTTGCGTCTCTTACTGCTTTCTTAGCATCTCTTCTAGCTTCCTTATACTTCTCATAGTTCTCGTCGCTCCTACATTTCCCCAATAATTTGTAGCATTCTCGATTGCCCTTTATTGCTTGTTTTACTTCCTCGTTCCACCATGATGTGTCCTTACTTGGTGGCCCATTTCCTCTAGATTCTCCAAGGACTTCTTTCGCCACCTCCTTTATGGTATGTACCATCTTAGTCCAAGTCGAATCTATATCCATATCCTCCATATTATCCGCCCAAATACCGGTATCGACCATCTTAGCTACAAATTTCGATTGATTTTCCCCTTGAAGTCTCCACCACTTGATTCTAAGGTCTACCTGTGATTTTCTCTTCCTCGAAATTCTCTTACTTCGAAAATCAAGTACCACCAGTCTATGTTGAGTTGCTGTGCTCTCACCCGGAACAACCTTGCAATCTGTATAACTCTTTCTACAAGTATTTCTTACTAAGAAGAAGTCAATCTGACTCGCATTACCTCCACTCCTATAGGACACCAAGTGAGATTCTCTCTTCTTGAACCAAGTGTTCATTATACTCAAGTCATATGCCAACGCAAAGTCCAGGATACTATTTCCTGCTTCATTTCTCTCTCCAAAACCAAAACCAAGTGTTCATTATACTCAAGTTTTCACATTTCATGGATAAAATTCTCTGCTGCATGCAGAGTGCAATTTGGTGTTGTTTTCGGTGGAGAGGATGATGGATTGCATTATCCTCGTTATTGGAATAATTGGATTTATTTTTGCAACCATTGGTGTGTTACTTGTTATGGAAACACAAGTTTTATGAGGGAGATGGTTTCAAATTCTAACAGTTTTCGTTTGGTTTGATAAGTGAAGATGAAGAATGAAGTAGCCCGGATACATTTTATTCTATTGTATGGACAAGAGTAACCAGAACATGATAAAGAGCCCTGAAGCTTTGGTTAGTGCATCTAGTTTGTTAAAGGTTCGGGCTGGATGTAGATATAGTTGATTCTTTCATGTGGATGGAAGGTACAAGAAACTGCCGAGGGGAGCATATTCTTCACGTGTGAGTAGGTGCGCTTTCTCTCCACTGTGCATAGTTACATTTTTCATTTATTTTTAACAACTATGTTATATTTGGAACATTTTTGTGATGTTTGTAACGTTTCTGTTAAGCTTCTAACGACTTCTGAGGTGAAGGAAGAAAATGAAGCTAAATATCATAGTGAAGTGGCAAAACTGACGGAAAGTACAGTGACAAGTTTGTAGGTACAGTACAGTTGCAAATTTTATAGTTTTCGCCCCAATCAAGCATATGCCCTTTAATCATCATAATATGGTGATATTTTTTTTTATCTCTGGCCTGTAACATTTTGGTACATCTTGATTGCTGATGCTTACTCTTCTATAGAAATGAATATTTGCATTCTGTTTTTTGGATTCTATTTTGGTTACAAGGAAGAACATGGTTCATCTTCAAGTACTTTCTTATCTACCAATACCTGGTACTCTTGTTTGTCTAGTAATAAATGTACCATTGTATGTTTGGACTGAAAATATTTGGTGTAGTCCAAATCCATGATTTACGTGTAGCTTCACTGCCTTTAAATTTACTTTCACTTTGTTCAAATGATTTTAGAGAAGGCCGAGAGGCAACAAATGACTGGACTCTTGTATTTTCTCCTAGAAGAATTGCTTTTTACTTTTTTTTTTTTTGTTTAACCTGTTGTTGGCAATGACAACAGATATCAGTACCATTCACAATTTGCTGCAATATTTCGCGAAAGCATACATGTCTGAATGATACACTTATCATTGTCATTATTAGCTAACAAAAATTTTTTGCATATTTTTCTTATAGGAAATTTATGCAAACAAATTACGTGAGGCAAATGGATTGGAGCCTGCAGATCCTGTGAATGGAGTCGATGATCCTGGCTTGAAATTATATGAAGAGGCTGTCGGGGGTGTAAAAAAAGGTAGGCTACCTGGAAGGCCCAATGAGAAGTGGAGCAAAAAGTCTGGTCATGTTTCATCCTCAGATTTTGTAACACAAGTTGCACTTCAGCAGTCCTCTCAAGAAGTGAAAAAACTAAAGGAACAATTAGCTGAAAGTGAAAGGAAACGTCTTAGGAGTGAAAGGAAACGTCGAAGGTATGAGGCCAATCAAGTGCAAACTATCAAATGTTGTTTGAATATATGGTATGTCAAGCTGCAAAACATGGAGATCCACCTCCCCCTCGTCCTT
The DNA here is from genome assembly GCA_022495995.1 of Adenophora triphylla var. japonica. NCBI lineage: Eukaryota > Viridiplantae > Streptophyta > Magnoliopsida > Asterales > Campanulaceae > Adenophora > Adenophora triphylla. Next base: position 73,986 of record JAFEMH010006401.1, on the reverse strand, counting down.
TAAATTTCAATGCAAATTCTGGTTCTGAAGGTGCATCTAATACTCGTAATGATAGTTCTCCTACAAATCATGGTGATGATGAGATAGGTGATGATTATTATGAGACACCTGATGATGAGATGGGTACTGATGATAATGAGACAAGTGATGATGAGATGGGTGAGCACTAGGATTATAGTTAGTATGGTTACTTGATCTTTCTTTTGGTTTGTGCTCTAGAGGGAGTATATACCCTTAGACTATTGATTTTTGAACATAATATGGTAGCTAGAATGGTTCTTGAACAAGTTTAGTAAGACATGAATAGTTTGTTAAATGTAATGATGAATGTTATTTTGAGACAATATATTTAGTTTTAAATGATTAAAAGTTTGTTTTCAATTAAGTTTTGGAAATGTTTGTGGATTTATCAATATTAATTCATAATATTATGTAGTAATAATTATATTATTGTAATGAAATATTTAAGAACTAATGTGATGGCAAAACAATCACATGTTTGGTCATTTTCATCCGGGATAAGGTGATTGCATTTTAGGATAAGGTGATTGCATTTTAAGTCGCCTTCTCTAAGCAAAGGTGATTGCATTTTCAGTCGCCTTTTCTAAGCAAATGTGATTGCATTTCCAGTCGCCTTCTCTAAGCAAAGGTGATTGCATTTTCGCCGCCTTCTAAGCAAAGGTGATTGCATTTTCAGTCGCCTTACACAAGCTAACGAGATTGCATACCCAGTCGCCTTATACTAGCTAACGTGATTGCATTTGTGATTTAATTAATTAAATAAATAAAATTAAAAAATCCTTTACGTGACGCAAAAAGCAGTCACGGAAAATAAGTCTCTAAGGTGACTGCTTATCCCGTCGCTTTAAGCTATTGCGACAAGGGTTTACGCGACTGCCATGGCGATTGATTTCTCAGTCGCCTTACCTTTTCGTGACTGCTTTTTGCACATACGTGACGACTTTTAGCAGTCACAAAAAGCCTTTTTTCTTGTAGTGTAAGCCTGCCTATAAATACAAGGCATGGCTGATCATTTTAAAGGACTTGGAGTGAATATTGGGGGAGGATACAGTAATATAAGGGAAACTCTATCCAAATAGATTCTCCCTCTCTCTCTCACACACACACACTCACCTCCCTCCTCACACACACACACACACTTCAAGACCAAGATCCAAAGTAGCTCCCTTTGTTGGTGTGTAAGAAGGGGTAGACACCATACTATTGGTGATCTCACCTTGTGGACTACAATAGGTAGCCACTAAACCCTTCTCCCTCTTTAAATAAAGTCTTTAAACACATTTCATGCTTACTTGCTTTCATATTATGTAGAAATTGGGATTTTTGCATGATAAAGGTGGTGGAGAAGTGAATCTTCAATATTCACTTCTCCCCACCTCAGATCTGTACATTTGATCATCTTAGGATCAATAAAGATTCAATCTTTATGCATTAGCATGGAGTTAGGAGGTGATGGATACTTCAAAGTGGCCAAAAACATGTGATTTATCACATTTGGCCACTAAAGCCATGTGATCCTCCCATAATACTCATATATTAGTATTATATTACTGTTTACAGTTGTTAAATGTGCTTGGTTTGCCTTGAGGAACAAAGGGGAAACAAACAGACTGAAGGGCACATAAATGGCCTATCTATGTCGTGCGACATGGGATTCCATGGAGATCCTGTGTCATACGACATAGAGATCCCAGAAGGCTGTAAAGCCATTCTTGGACTTCAGATCTGTCCAGTTTATTCCCTTCGCGACTCAGAGCTTTCCTAAGCATTTTTGTGGCTCATAAGCCACTATTTGAGTGCCTATAATCCATTTGGGTGCGATTTATTGGAGACGGATTGTCACATGGCATGGACAACTTCGGATGTTCCATGTCGCATGACATCCGTAACATTCAAAGTCTATCGTGACTTTGTTCACTCCCGTCAATCCCAAACTGTGTGTTAGACCTTCAAATAGTGTCTTTACTGAGTTAAATAAATGCCATTTCATTCCCAGAAACTGTTTGGTCTTTGTAATAAGACAATCTGACCAAGAGACATCATGTCGTGCGACACCCTCTGCCTAGGAGGTCCTGTGTCGGACGACATGGGATGTCTCTGGGCAGATTGTCTTACCTTCTGCTTTGTTATGATAATCACAATATGTAAAAGGGCGTGGCCCCCTGTCATGGCTCACAAGTTGTACTCAGCTTCCATATTATCAATGAAAATGTCAAATTTGCATTTTTCACACATCGACACATATTGCACACACACTTTGAATGTCCAAAAATTGTCCAATGTTGATTGAAAGTCTCGAAAGAGGCGTGTTGGGTGAACTCTCTAGTTCTTCCCAAACACGTAACCAGACTCCCGGACTCAAAATCTCTTAAAAATAGGTTTTTCAATGTTTTCCTCTAAAAAACGGCGTGGTGACTCCCAAAACCGAAGTTTTCAAAACTTATCATATCATTTCCAACACATTAAAAACTCTTTCAAAAAAAGGGAGGAAATGATATATATTTTTCTTCGGGCGAGCGTTCATTCACCCATGTTCATTTGAAAGGGGAGAACTACGAAGAATGGGCTAGAGTTTTCAAGGGGTCTTTGAGGGATAAGACGAAAACCGACTTCATTGATGGAACGATCAAACGACCAACCAAAGCAGATGAATTGGAGCTTTGGCAGACTGTGAATTCGATGGTGGTGTCTTGGATTTTCAACACCATTGAGCCGAACCTTCATTCCACCGTGACGTATGTGGACGAAGCGAAGATGTTGTGGGACGATATGAAACAAGGATTTTCGGTGGGGAATGGACCAAGGGTTCAACAACTGAAGTCTGACCTAGCTAATTAAAAACAACAGAAAGGGGAAAGCGTGTCCACGTACTATGGTCGAGTGAATAAATTGTCGGATGATCTTAATGACTTGACAAGATACCAGCGTGCTCTTGTGCAGGATGCAGGTGCAATATCAGTGCAACGTTGGTTCAACATCGTGAAGAAGAAAGGGTTCATCAGTTCGTTATGGGTCTTAAAACACCAAAGTTTGAGAATGCAAAATCAAACATCCTTAACACCGAACCTCTGCCTAATGTGAACAAAGCATACGCAATGTTAATGAGAGAAGAACGTGTTCGAGGAACCATGCAGGAGGAACACTCTGAACCAATGAGTTTTGCAGCTCGAGTTGGTGGAGGGACTCGTGGTTCAGGGGGGAACAAAGAGATCTGCGTAATGTCGCTTGCTCTCATTGCAAGAAGAAAGGACACGAAGTGGATACGTGATTCAAGCTTGTCGGATATCTCGAGTGGTGGGAAGAACAACGCTTCAGAAAATGAAAGGTACTCAAAGCTTGAATTCTTCGGCTGGGAACAAGGGTCGTGATGGGTTCAACGCCAAGGCTAACACGGTGCAGATTAGTGGAGAACATATGTCTGAAATGACTGATGAAGAAAAGGTCAGCTTTCTCGATTTCTCTAACGAAGAATGGAGTCTATTCAGAAATTATGTGCAATCACGTGGCATGTCAGAGGATCATCTGAATGGTAAGACTGTAAATGAAATTAGGCTCGTTGATAGTTGAGCCAACCGACATATCAGTGGCAACATAAAATTGCTTCTTAATGTCCGCGATACTGAAAGCAGTCACATTGGTCTGCCTAATGGAAAATACATCTTGGCTACAAAGGAGGGGAAAGTGAAAATAAACCCTAAACTGGTGTTGAGAAATGCGTTATATGCCCCGTTGTTTAATTGCAATCTTATGTCCGTTTCTCAATTGATAAAAGAATCAAATAATTTGGTGTACTTTACTAACAAATTTTGTGTTATACATGACCGAGCCTCGAGGACGTTGACTGGTGCGGGTGAACAAAATAAGGGGCTATATTACTTGAAGGAATCGACTGAGTAAGCACAAGTCAACCACGTAAAGGGTATCGACAAACATCAATTGTGGCACCAAAGGTTGGGACACCCTTCAAGTGACATAATTAATTTATTGTCTTTTCTTAGTAATAGTAGTCGTAGTAAAGATGTTTGCGAGATTTGTTTAGGGATAAGTTTTTAGTCAGCGAGAATAAAGTTATTGAACATTTTGAATTGATTCATTGTGATCTTTGGGATGATTATAGAACGCCTGCTTCTTGTGGGGCAAGGTATTTTTTAACTATTGTTAATAATTGTTCTCGTGCCGTATGGGTCTACTTGATGCGTACAAAAGATAATGGTCCACGGCTTTTGAAAAATTATTTGGTCATAATAGAGCGTCAATTTGAAAAAAAGATTAAAGTACTATGCACTGATAATGGGACGAAGTTCACTTGTCTAGATAAATACTTTGCAGAGAATGGGATCATGCACCACACTACGTGCATACGCACATCTCAGCAGAATGGAAGGGTAGAATGAAAATATAGGCACATCTTAATGTAGCTCGGGCATTACGATTTCAAGCTAGTTTACCAATTAAATTCTGGGGGGAATGTGTTTTGTTGCTGGCTACCTAATTAATAGAACTCTATCAAAGTTGTTGTCTGGAAAAACTCCCTATGAGATTCTCTTTGGAAAATTGCCTTCATATAAAAATATTCGTGTGTTTGGATCTCTGTGTTATACTCATTTTTCTCGAAGAGACAATGATAAATTTGCAAGTCGTAGTAGGCGATGTGTTTTCTTGGGATATCCGTTTGGCAATAAAGTATGGCTATTGTATGACTTAGATAATCACCAATATTTTGTGTCACGTGATATAGTTTTTGATGAAAACAAGTTTCCCTCTGCCACAAATGTTGTATCCCCCTCCAGCTGACCATGCATGGGAACCAAACACATTGGTCAGTGATGATGACAACAATGACGATGCAGAACATGGGCACGTTGATACACAACCGGTGCTTGAGCATCCAGCTGTGGAAGCACCTGACTCACCTCCTGACAATGCATTGCCGACTGAACAGGAAATTGAAGTTGAAAATTTGGGTCGAGGTCATCGTTATAAGACACCTTCGACACGGTATAGCTCTGATGTGTATGAGTTGGGTTCGCCAAACACAAACGTTGCTCAAGTTAGCCCCTTAGTATGTTCCTTACAACATTCTACGCCCTCAGGTATTCCATATCCTCTATCACATTTTGTCAATTGCACTAAATTTTCTGTGGCACATCGATATTTTCTAGCTGATGTGGATGCAGGCAGTGAACTGACTCATTTTGTCGAGGCTGTCAGATCACCACAATGGCGAGAAGCCATGCATAAGGAACTCTGAACACTTGATCATAATGGAACATGGGAACTCGTTGATGAACCTATTGGGAAGAAAGTGATCGGGAGTAAATGGGTTTATAAGATAAAATACAAGGCGGACGATTCAATTGAACGATACAAGGCTCGATTTGTAATCTTGGGAAATCATCAAGTCGAAGGGATAGACGATAACGAGACTTTTGTTCCTATCGTGAAGATGGTTACAATCCGAATGTTTCTTGCTCTTGCTGCGGTACAGAAATGGGACCTTCATCAAATGGAGTCCACAATGAATTTTTGCATGGGGATCTTAGTGAAGAGGTATACATGCGAATTCCACCAGGATACCACACAACTCAGCCCGATAAAGTTTGTAAACTTCGCAAATCGCTCTATAGACTTCAACAGCCCTAGATGTTGGTTTACGAAACTTTCCACTGCCTTGACAAAATATGGGTTCGTTCAATCTACTTCAAAAGTCGGGCTGTGAGTTACATGTCCTAGTGTACGTTGATGATATTTGTGATTGGTGGGAGTGATTCCAACGCCATTACTCGGTTCAAGTCCTATCCCAGTCGTTGCTTTCATATGAAAGATTTGGGTTGCTTAAAGTATTTTTTGGGCTCAAATATTTTCTTATCCCAACGAAAGTATGCCCTAAGCATACTATCTGACACTGGTCTCACAGGTGCTCGGCCAGCGTCAACTCCAATTGAAAAAAAATCATCAGCTTGTGCTTGTTGAAGATGACGAAATGGAAGATCCTTAGCTCACAACTTGTTGGCCGACTTATTTATTTCTCCATCACGCGGACAGAGCTCAGTTATTTTGTGTATACTCTTGCACAATTCATGGCTCATTTGAAGCATTCTCACTTGAAAGCAGCGATTCGTGTTGTTTGCTATCTTAAACATAGTCCCTGATAGGGAATTATGTTACGGGCCGACTCCAAACTTCAGCTTCATGCTTTCTGTGACTTAGACTTGCAAGTTGTCCACTTACCCGACGATCTCTTATGACATACTTTGTGTTTCTAGGAAACTCGCATGTCTCCTGAAAGACTAAAAAGCAACATATTGTTTCACGTTCCTCGGCTGAAGCCGAATATCGGTCCATGGCAAGTACTACGTGTGAGTTGAAATGGTTGCGTAGTTTGCTTATTTCTTTTGGTGTGAAACATGAGACTCCGACGACTATTCATTGCGATAGTCAATCTGCTCTTCATATTACCTGAAATTCGGTTCCCATGAACGAACCAAGCATATTGAAGTGGATTGTCATCTCGTCCATGATGAAGTCCAATCAAGTCTCATTACGTCTTAATTTGTTCCCACGACTTCTCAACTAGTGGACATCCTCAACAAAGCTTTAGGTGTTAGACAGTTTAACACATTACTTGGCAAGTTGGGCGTTTGCGACCTTCACGTTCCAAATTAAGGGGGGGTGTTGAACAGAACGTGGACACAATACAGACAGGAAGTGGGCACATCATATAACCGCGCGACCGCACCAACATGAGCGCGAACTTTGTACAGAGAATCGACGCGATCGCGCGCCCTATCCAGAACGACCGTGCACTTGTAGTTAAGCGGCAAATCAAGGAAAGATTCTCCAGATTTGAGAAATATTATACACAATCTCCTATTCAAACTATGTGATCTCTGGTACATGTCATGTATATATACAAAACATTGAGAGGTTGTAAGTACCCAAATCCGGATCGTTACAATCCGTTAACTGGCCCTTTCCAAGTTAACCGGAATCCGTTAAATCCCCCTTTCTGAGACAACGAGACTTCCCAGGACTGTCCCGTGCATCCAAATTCCAAAGTGTACTCAACACACGTTCTCACACGTAAAAGTACCACTTTCCTCGAAATACGCAATTTTCGGGGTCTTCCGAGGTTTGATTTGCAGTTTTTGAGAGTCTCGACCTTTCGGAGGTCATAACTTCCTCAAACGAACTCCGTTTTGGGCCCACCGCATATCAAATCGAACGCGAGAACAAGATCTATACATATAAATAATTTTAATTAGGGAAAATAGCCAATCTGTAGAACTAGACGTCCGGCCTGTTTTACTGGTTCGACCAAACAATCCTCCATGTGTCAATATCAATCAAATTCAAGGCCAAAAGACCAAAATGCCCCTCAAATGGAAGGTCTGGCCGTCCGGCCTGTTTTACAAGGTAAATAACCAAGCTAAGTAACCTCCTTCTCCACTCCTTCTCCTCCTATAAATACTCCCCCTCCTACTTCATATTACCTCACCAATTTACTCCTCTCTTCACCCCTAGCACGAAACGCTAGTCTTTCTCCACTCTTCAGGGGGCCTCGTGCTACTTGTCGGTGGAATTCTCTGCTCTTCGGGGGCCCTCGTGCTACTCGTAGGTAGATTCTAATCCTAAAATATACGGGCTAAACCGACCCAAGTCGAAACGCTGCCCTAATTCTTAGGCTTCTAAGCACCAAATTAAAGGGAAACTCTGCCCGATTCAAAATCAAGGCTTTCCCCGCAAAACTCCTTTTCAAACACGTTTTCCAAACACAAGCCAAACACGATCCAAACACCTCTGAAACACCTTTCAAACAATAAATCGTATCCCGTATATGTCCTCCCGAGCCAAAAAGTCAATACCTAGCCATTGGTAACACTCTCACTCTCTAAACTCCGTTTGTCTCAATTTACGCGTCATACGCTACTTTCGATCCGATCGAAGTTCTCAAAATGTAGACGTATCGTCGTCTATGGGACTTGATACGTTTTAGTCCCTAATCATCTTCTCTCCCGTAAGAGAAGTAATTTTGGGTTAAAACGGCGTTCAAGTCCCATTTTTTACTTTTCTGTCATTTACCGTCCGGATCGTTCGATCCGTTGATTTGCACTTTTACCGTCCGAACCGTTTGGTTCGTGATTGTCATTTACAAGTCCGGATCGTTTGATCCGTCGATATTTCTATTTACTTTACACACTTTTACAGTTCGAACCGTTTGGCTCGTCGATCGCATTTTTACCGTCCGAATCGTTCGATCCATTGATACTACATTTCAATACTGTCATTTACAAGTTCAAGCCGTTTGGTTTGTTGATAGTATTTTACTTACAAATGTTCGAGTCACAAAATGACTCGTTGATCGTATCTTATTTATTACCATTTTCATAAAAATTGGTAACATCGTAATGCCCGTATCAAAACTGAAGTTCGTCATTCGAACTCCTTTTCAAACTCCCTCAAAATCGACGTTTGTCATTCAAACGCTCATTTCAAACTCAAAATCGACGTTTGTCATTCAAACGCTCATTTTACCAAAATCAACGTTTGTCATTCAAACCAAGATTAAAGATTGTCATTCAAGCTCCTTTTCAAAAGTCACATGAATACACACACACGCACACTTTTCGAGAAAGGTAGAAAGACTCGTCATGCGGGGCATTTTGGGTGATCTCCAGATACTCTTCCCGAAACGTAACCTGACCTCCGAACCTAACAATCTCTGTTCAAAATCCTTTTCCTAAGTTTTGGCTCCCAATCAAAACGACCTCCTTTCAAAAGCATTTTCCTAAGTTTTGGCTCTCAATCAAAACGACCTCCTTTCATAAAACCTTTTCCTAAGTTTTGGCCCCCAATCAAAACGACCTCATTTTCAAACTAGCCTTTTTCAAAGTTTAGGCTCATAATACAAAACGGCGTGGCGACTCCTCTCTTTTCGGCGAGATCCCAAGTGCGAAAGCCGCTCGCCGCGTTTCCGCGCGCGATCCGGGTAATTTCAGTTGGCGACTCCGCTGGGGACTTAACATGTTTTTTCAAAACTCATTCGTTTAAAAAAATATTATGTGGGTCAAACTTTCATTTACCCTTCCTCGTTTTGGTGTGCATGTGTGTTTTCAAAACATCGAGCTATTTTCAAAAAAAAGATGTTGCATTTTCATCTCGTTCAAAATCATAACATGTTCGTGCATTTTCGTTCATATTTGATTTTTGTGCTATATCCTGAACTACGCCTAAATTATTTAAAACGCATTCTGAAAATCTCTATTTTACTCAGAAAAAAGAATATAGTGACCGCACACTACATGCACTGCTGCCTCGTACACCGCACGTTACGCGCACTTGCTGCCTCGGTACACTGCACACTACAACCCTCAACCCGGGGTGACCGTTCAGTTGCAGCTTGATTGGTCTGCCATACACCTTTCGAGCGCGCACGGGGTCATCCCAAACAGCCCATCCTAGCCCGTGTAATCCATGCACTCTTTGTGTCACACTTCGTCCAAGACCTTGGTTGGTTTTTGGCTTAGTTCGTGTCATAAAGCCTAAGTGTATGCTTTTATGCCGATCTCCCTCACAAGTCAAACTTAAAAGTTGAGATCGAAGGTCGTTCTCGACCTGAAGTCTTAGCTTTTCACCCTTGACTTTGACGCAGAGCCGCGCTAAAAACATACCCGAAGGTTCAATGTGATGCCGTGTCATCAAACCCTCAACGTATGCATCATGCCAGCCACAACTTGGCCAATGCCAAAAGCTAAGGCCACTCGCGCAAGCGAGTCAAGAGAGGTCATGCCAAAATTTTAGCACGATTTCTGCCTTAACTTAAGGATGTTGACTTCGACCGTGACCCGCATGTCACATACGTTGAAAGTTTACATGACCAGCTAGCCTTAAGTTCACTTTTCTCTTTGTCGGTGGGACCCGCTTGCCTTATAGGACCCTCGCTCTGGATTGTCCATCCCGAGAAGACGATTTTACAGGTGAAAAACGTGGGGCTTATAGACGTAGTGCCGGGATCCACTGATCTAAAGACCTAGGTTAGTTGCGAAAAAGAAGAGCAATCTTTTCCAACCATTTAGGACTCTGAGAAAAACGTGTTTTCAGTAAACTTAAACATTTAATAGAATAACAATTGCATGGTCCCATCTCGGGAATCTTTCAAATAGTGACCTTCGCGGTCCAACTCTCAATCGCGACCTTTCTCGGTCCGATATCTCATATCTCGATCCCTCATGGTCCAACCCTCAATCGCGACCTTTCTTGGTCCGATATCTCTAGTCTCGATCCCTCGCGGTCCAACCCTCGATCGTGACCTTTCTCGGTCCGATCCCCAATTGTGACCTTTCTCGGTCCGATATCTCATATCTCGACCCTTAGCGGTCCAATCCCCAATCGCGACCTTCGCGGTCCAATCCTCAATCGAGACCCTCATGGTCCGATTTCAAATCTCAAATCTCGACCTTCGCTGTCCAATCCTCAATCAAGACCATTCTCGGTCCGATATCTCATATCTCGACCCTTAGCGGTCCAATCCCCAATCGAGACCTTTCACGGTCCGATTTTAAATCTCAAATTGTGACCTTCGCGGTCCAATCCTCAAATCGCGACCTTTCTTGGCCCGATCTCTAATCGTGACCTTCCCAGTCCAATCCTCAAATTGCGACCTTCGCGATCCAATCCTCAATCGAGACCCTCACGGTCCGATTTCAAGTCTCAAATCGTAACATTCGTGGTCTAATCCTCAAATCGCGACCTTTCTCGGTCTGATCTCGAATCGTGACCTTCGCGGTCCAATCCTCAATCGAGACCCTCACGGTCCGATTTCAAATCTCAAATCGCGACCTTCCTCGGTCTGATCTCGAATCGTGACCTTAGCGGTCCAATTCTCAATCGCGACCTTTCTCGGTCCGATCTCTAATCTCGATCCTTCGCGGTCCAATCCTCAATCGAGAGCCTCACAGAACGATTTCAAATCTCAAATCATGACCTTCGCGGTCCAATCCTTAAATCACGACCTTTCTCGGTCCGATCTCGAATCGTGACCTTAGCGGTCCAATCCTCAATCGCGACCTTTCTCGGTCCGATCTCTAATCTCGATCCCTCGTGGTTCAATCTTCAATCGAGACCCCCACGGTCTGATTTCAAATCTCAAATCGTGACCTTCGCGGTCCAATCCTCAAATCGCGACCTTTATCGGTCAGATCTCGAATCGTGACCTTCGCGGTCCAATCCTCAATCGAGACCCTCACGGTCCGATTTCAAATCTCAAATCGTGACTTCGCGGTCCAATCCTCAAATTGCGACCTTTCTCGGTCCGATCTCGAATCGTGACCTTAGCAGTCCAATCCTCAATCGCGACCTTTCTCGGTCCGATCTCGAATCGTGACCTTAGCAGTCCAATCCTCAATCGCGACCTTTCTCGGTCCGATCTCTAATCTCGACCCTTCGCGGTCCAATCCTCAATCGTGACCTTTCTCGGTCCGATCTCAAATCGCGACCTTTTTCAGTCCGATCTCTAATCTCGACCCTTCGCGGTCCAATCCTCAATCGCGACCTTTCTCGGTCCAATCTCAAATCGCGACCTTCGCGGTCCAATCCTCAATCGAGACCCTCACAGTCCGATTTCAAATCTCAAATCTCGACCTTCGCGGTCCAATCCTCAATCGAGACCCTCACGGTCCGATCTTCGATCTCCAATCGAGACCTTCGCGGTCCGATCTCAAATAGTCAATCCCGACCTTCGCGGTCCGATCTCCGATCTCAAATCGTGACCTTCGCGGTCCAATCCTCAAATCCCGACCTTCGCGGTCCGATCTCCAATCTCCAATTGAGACCTTCGCGGTTCGATCTCAAATAGTCAATCCCGACCTTCGCGGTTCGATCTCCGATTTCCAATCGAGACCTTCGCGGTCCGATCTCAAATAGTCAATCCCGACCTTCGCGGTCCGATCTCTGATCTCCAATCGAGACCTTCGCGATCCGATCTCAAATAATCAATCCCGACCTTCGCGGTCCGATCTCCGATCTCCAATTGAGACCTTCGCGGTCCGATCTCAAATAGTCAATCCCGACCTTCGCGGTCCGATCTCCGATCTCCAATCGAGACTTTCGCGGTCCGATATCAAATAGTCAATCCCGACCTTCGCGGTCCGATCTCCGATCTCCAATCGAGACCTTCGCGGTCCGATCTCAAATAGTCAATCCCGACCTTCGCGGTCCGATCTCCGATCTCCAATCGAGACCTTCGCGGTCCGATCTCAAATAATCAATCCCGACCTTCGCGGTCCGATCTCCGATCTCCAATCGAGACCTTCGCGGTCCGATCTCAAATAGTCAATCCCGACCTTCGCGGTCCGATCTCCGATCTCCAATCGAGACATTCGCGGTCCGATCTCAAATAGTCAATCCCGACCTTCGCGGTCCGATCTCCGATCTCCAATCGAGACCTTCGCGGTCCGATCTCAAATAGTCAATCCCGACCTTCGCGGTCCGATCTCCGATCTCCAATCGAGACCTTCGCGATCCGATCTCAAATAGTCAATCCCGACCTTCGCGATCCGATCTTCGATCTCCAATCGAGACCTTCGCGGTCCGATCTCAAATAGTCAATCCCGACCTTCGCGGTCCGATCTCCGATCTCCAATCGAGACCTTCGCGGTCCGATCTCAAATAGTCAATCCCGACCTTCGCGATCCAATCTCCAATCTCCAATCGAGACCTTCGCGGTCCGATCTCAAATAGTCAATCCCGACCTTCGCGGTCCGATCTCAAATAGTCGATCTCGACCTTTCATGGTCAAGTCTCCAATCGAGACCCTCACGGTCTGATCTTCGATTTTCAATCTCCAATCGAGACCTTCGCGGTCCGATCTCAAATATTTAATCCCGACCTTTCACGGTCAAAACTTTAAATCTCGACCTTTCACGGTCCAATTTTCGATCTCAACCTTTCAAGGTCTAATCTTTTTCGACCAGTGAGGATCATTAGAAAGCATGTTTTAAGTAGACTTAAGTGATAAATGCACGTTGCACGAGCCTAAAAGCCTTGAGCCAAATACCCCTTCCGAAGCCTAAACCCTACCTCTCGTGCCCTGTAGCGAACAAACAGTGGTTCAGAATCTTGAGTCAGCGCCTCGCTAGAATTACAGTTACGGAAACGTCAGACGGTTCCTCAGTTTCCTCAGTTCCTAAAGCCAGATTCTCCGATATGTCAGACTCACCAAGAAATCGTGACGGGAACGGAACCCCGCCACCGGTAAATGACATGACACTGGAAGAAGCCATCCGGGCCTTTAAGGTTCACAAGAACAGAAGGAGGATCAGCAGAATTTCATGGTACAGCTTTTGAATGAGCGAGGTATAGCAGCTATCCCCCAGCCAGATGGTACTTTCGTTCTAACCAAGGACGACGATCCTTCACAATCAGTTCCCCAAACTGAAACCAGGTTCCTCCACCGTCTAACTACGGGAATCCTTCAAACCAAGGAAACAGCCGTCCGGGGCTTCATACTGCCACCTCTCAAAGCACCCCAATCATACACGACCAAGGCAGTTCTACCCCTTTCACTCAATACAACCAAAACAGATCTCAATATCTCTTAAAATCCTCCCGTGTTCACTTCCTTCTCTCAATATGCCCAGATTTCACCAGGTTTCCCCCACATAACTTTTCTGACCCATTACTTCGGATAACCTGCATTCGTTCCAGCTGCTTCATGGACTCAAATCCCTCAATTTCCACAGTATCCACTAAATTATACCCCGTTCCCTCAAAGCCCATTTATCCAACCCCATATCATGGTTCCCTCCGTCAATGGACCTTTGGTTACAGGTTCAGCAGCCCAGAGGTTTCTATCGACCCGCATGTGGTTATGCCGGCAGAACAGAAGGCAGACGAAACTACGAAAGAAATTTGCAAGGAAAAGAGCCGGAAGCTTTCTGAAATCATGAAGTCACTGCCTGAGGATGAACAAATGAAAATCTTCCAGTCATGTTTGAAGCCATCAGTAAAAGAATCAGTTATCCATCGCTTTTGCCTTGATCTCCGAGCCATGGTCGATACGGTTTCCCAGTTCGAGAATGACCTGAAGGAAAAGCAGGCCCCGAGCACAGAGCCATCTTACCATTACAGAGCAACACCTACACGAACCCTGCACCGGCCCCCGGCAAAGGAAAAGACACCACTGTCTACCATCTCCAGCAGGGACATCAGTCAAGCAACGGGAACACAACCCAGCAAAGCAACGACTCTTCCGGGAAGCAACCTCTCATTCGCTTCGACAAGCTAGATAGGCCTCTAAGCAAAATGTTAGAGGAACTGATCAAAGAAGACCTACTCAAGCCCGTGGAGGACTACAAGCCAAAGAATCCCACAACCAACATTGACAGAAGCAAGTACTGCGCCTTCCACCAGTACCATGGGCATATAACTGATAATTGCCTCGGTCAGCGATATGAAATTCAGAAGTTAATAGATGACGGAAAGCTCAAGCGTCCTGGCAGTTCAATAACAAAAGAGCAGCTAGAGTAGGGGCTACCTATCCTCGAGATCTGCCAACTGTCTTTTGGTCAACCTTCGTAGGTTCTAGTACTTTCCTCGTTCAATCAAGTCCGCCTCGGACGTTGTAGTTCATCTTAAGTTTTCTATAAATAAGATTCTTTTTCTCTTCTTGCTAGACTTGAGACATTATTCGCACAACTACATTACATCTAATGAAATGGTTATATCCTATATGATCACTTGCATTGCTCAATAAATGAACTTTGGAAATAACTAATGTTTTGATTAATCGGTGTGAGAAAGTCAACTAATGCCCTCCCCATACACTTTCCTTACCTCACAAAGGCCTCCATCAAACCATACACTTCCCAAAACATGTCTCCACCATCACCTTGACCAAGTCAACGGCGGCGGAAACATCAAGGAACAACAAAAGGTCACTCAACATCGAAAGATCGACCCCATGTCGACAACAACCTCGGAGCTCGCCTTCGCCCTTGTGCGCATCGAGAAAGTTCAAGCAGGAGCTTGCCTTCGTCCTCAAGTACTTCAAAGAAAAAAAAAGAGAGAAAAGTTCAAGCAAAAGCTTCAAAAAAAAAAAAAAGAGAAAAAAGCCCAAGCATGAGCTTAAAAAAAGAAAAGAAAAAGAGAGAAAAGTTCAAGCAAGAACTTCAAAAAAAAAGAGAAAAAAAAGAGAGAAAAGTTCAAGCAAGAACTTCAAAAGAAAAGTGAGACCAAGGACCCAGCACCACCAATCAAAAGCTTGACAGATGGGCAAACAAAATTAAAGCTCGAAGAATGGAGGTTGTCGATAACAATGGAGCGGTCAAAGCAAAGGCAAAAACACATCATAAGCCCTTATGCTATATTCAAATTCTTTCTCCCCCAATGAAAGATGCCGATCAAGAAGCAATGGAATCAAGAAAGAAGCTATCAACAATGACTTGTCAAAGAATCACCTCGAGGCCCGTACCTCATCATCCAAACTTCCCATCCAAGCCATTTTCACCAAAAGGACCACAAATGTTCATACCCTTTTTCCAAAGCCAAAACACCGTTCAGCCAGAACTATGGAGACCTGAGCTCCTTACACTGAGGTGAACCTAGGCAACCAGAAACGGTCCAGAGCTAAACACATACATATCCCATACACCCGGTCTCATTAATGACCTCCCCTATACACAGACCTTTCTTTCACACACAACCAACTTTGATCCGCGACATCGGTTAACTTTCTCCTCATAATTAATCAAGATGTTTGTTCATATCGAGATTAATGGTTGAGCAACCTGAACATTAACAAAGGGTTTAAATCAATCTTGTGATCATTATGAATAAAACATGTTTTCAGACGTCTCGACAAGTCTTCTTTTTCTACGATAATAGGAAAAATAGAGCCAAACAATGTCTTTCTGTCAGCAAGAGCTTCCATACGCTTATCCAAACCTCTCTACGCTCATACTCTCTCAAAAGAGCCAAACCCAAAGCAAGTTTTGGTGCGTGCATTAAACTAGGCATCCACATAAAATTGGGATTTGTTCCCACTTTTCTAAAAATACGTCCTTACGCGTATACATTACAAGCCACATCTTATACACTTTGGTTGACTAATCGAAAAAAATCAAGGATGGTCGCCTCGTCGGACCACATAAGGTTCAACTCAGATTGGGGCTGCATCAGATTCACTCCAGGACCTCCACAGAAAACCGACGTTTCCTCTAAAATGGGACTTCACCAAGTCATTTCTTCAGACTGGGCTTTGCCACGCAAAGAGAGTTTTCATCTTGAGGGTTTACTTTGAGTTCTGATTTTTGGGGCTTGTCAGAAGCATCTTTCGGCATTGTGGTTTTAATCAGAATTTGGGCTTCTCAGATGGAACTTCGAAAGACAGAATTTGAAAGACTTTGACCGAGATCCGAAGTCTAAATCTAAGATCAGAATTTGAACCCTCATGACACCTCTGGGCAGCAGTAGCGGCAAAGGCAGTTTTTCTCCAGCAAGTCTTCCCTGTCTTCAAGTAACACAACTTCAGAACAGACAGTGGTGGGAAAGCCGAAATATCCTGCTGACACCACAGTTCAGGCATCAGGACACAAGAAAGTCTCAAATCCCGACAACCTTACTTCCAGCAAGAAGCATAATCCCCAGAAGGATCAGCCAAAGTTCAACTTATCAAACTTCAGAGCATGGGCCGGCAAAGGAAAGTCAAAGCCAACCGGGCACTCGCACTCAATCAACGTGCTGACAAAGGGAGGCCACCGCCACAAACAACCTCAATGCAATCTGGAGGAACCACCAAACCTCTACCTCTCAAATGTTGGCGGACCCAATCCTCCCTCAGCTCAAGCAGACCCAGGTGCACATTTTCCTTTGGTCTCTGCTCACCTCTTCATACCCTCACAAGCTCAAGCTGGAGGAAAGTTTGGCCCGTACCTTGGTCTCCGTGGACGCAACTCCCGAAGAAGTAGTTCAGATGATCGGCAACATCCACCATGAAAACATCATCACCTTCACAGATTTGGACCTGCCAAAATTTGGGGCTGACCACAATGAGCCGCTTTGCATCACTGTTCAGACTTCGAAATGAATGTATTGCACGCCAAGATGATGGACCTGCTTGACATCAAGCCCACATATTTGAAGCCTTTAGTCCACACTGTCAAGGCCTATGATTCTACTTCCCGCACAGTTCTTGGGGTTGCTACTTTAAACATCTGGTTCGGCAAGCGGATGATCCCTACCGAATTTCAAGTGTTGGACATTCCCATCACTTTCACAGCTATTTTGGGACGACCATGGCTGCATCAAATAAAAGGCGTGGCATCTACCCTTCACCAATGTATCAAATTCATGCAAGGCAATGAGCTGACAATTGTCTACGGCAATAGCGTCACTTCCGAAGGGACCTGCACCAACGACATTCCAGTGTTAGAAATCAAGCATGATGACGACATGGCATTAACTGGAGTTACATTGGAAACTTCCAAAAATCCAAATATGCAGCGTGGACCTTCCACTATTATGGGATAAGATCCCTCCTACCATGAAAATGATGAAACTCATGAATTTCATCTCAGGAATGGGGCTCGGCAAAAGGTTATAGGGCCAACACCAAGTCATCAAATTCAAGGACCACAATACAGTCCAGGGGCTCGATTATGTGCCTACACCAGCTGACATCAAGGAAGACAAGAGGCTCGCCATCACCAAAGCAGCAGCCTGCAAAAGGGGAACCTCCTACGGCACACCCAACCTCCGACCTTGCTCGCTACTTCGTCAAAGGAACCGACAGCGGAACTGATGAAGATGAGAAAGGAACTGGGGGAAGTGACAGCGGAACTGATGAAGATGAGAAAGGAACAGGAAAAGTCAATACAGATACTACAGAAAATATGAGAAAGCTGGCACAGAACCTCAAGTGTTTCAGAGGACTCAAGGCTAGTCCGAAAAGGGGACCATTCCTTGACATCACTACACTACCTGGACCAGTGGCCACCACCGTTCAACATAAATACCCGTTCAAAAGGATACCCGACATAAAAGTATAGCTCGAAACACTCTTCTTGGGAAACAGACTGCTTGGTCCAATCCACAATAGCAACATTCGAGACATTGACCCCAAGGAAGAAAGGACCAGAATTTGTGGATGACGCTCTGAGTGGGCCACCTTCAAGATCTATCTCACAATATCCGTATCAGCCAAAAATCCATGAACCATCCCCCATACAAAGCCAAATCCATCCCGGGCTCGTGCAACAGTGCAAATAATAATAATAACGGTGCATAATAGCTATACATTTTGCATGTTCAAATTTGTTATTTAATGCATGTTCTGTCATTGTTTATTTTTGTTCAACCTACTTGCTTATCTGGTTACATTAACGCCAAAAGTAAAACAACAATCATAATAAATAATGTACAAAGTTTTGCCCCAGAACAAGGGCCTCTCAAATACAAAGTAATGTCTAAAAGACAGGCAGTACATACAGCTACCTAAGGATATCAATAGGACTACTCAGAGTCCGGCTCGTCATCCGAGTGCTCAGCATACTGCCCCGCAGCAGCAGGATCCGTGGTAGACAGATAATCCACGAACTCATCAAAGCCGGAGTACGAGAAGTGACGGCTCCGCGCCTGTGCTCCCGAAGACTCCCCATGCTCGAATCCCGAGTACGAAGAAAAGCTCGGCCAGACCAGCTTTTCCCCAGGCAAACCCCCTCACGGCCTCCAGATCAATCAAGGAGCCAAGCAAAGCAAACTGGCACGTCGTGTCAGCATTGGGAAGAATGGTTGCTGACAGAGCGAACCACAAAAACCCCCTAGCCAAACAATCAGATGTCATCCTCTCGGAACCAGCCAGATACTCAGCTATCCCTCTCCTCAGATGTGCCTCCATCAGCCCGTACCGAATACCAAGGCCCCTGACATCCGTGATGTCAAATCCAAGCAGCCCTGTCAGCTGCTCCCGAGTAAAGTCATCAAACCACTCTATAGGATTGCCTCGGAATGACAACCCGATGATCGCAGCAAAGTCAGTGGGAGTCACCGATGCCTCTCCCCACCTGAAGTGAAATGTGTGGGTCGTGTCCCACCAATACTCGCTCAAAGCGATAGGGATCACCTTGTCCCTCTGTGTCGAAGCCATAGCAGCCACCGCGCTGATAAAGCCTCCCAGACCGGAGTCAACCACCAACTGCCGTGGACTCCTCTCCCTGTCACGAGCCACGTCCGAGAACATTTTCCACAGCTCACTGACAGCCTCAACATCTCCCCTACTCTTAGTAGTGGATACATCAACCGACCCTCGCCCCTGCAGGTAAACACAACAAAGGTATGTTACTACAAGATAACGTACACAAAATACACATGCACATGTCAAAATCACAAAATATATCGACACAAAGATATAATCCATTTTATTTTCCTAAGATATCTCCGTCCCAAGTCGGAATATTAACGGTTCAAAGTCAATCATTTTCCTAAAATATCTCCGTCTCAAGTCGAAATATTAATGGTTCAAATTCAATCATTTTCCTAAGATACCTCTGTCCCAAGTCGGAGTATTAACGGTTCAAATCCCAAAATTCTAAACATTTCGAAAAACCCGTCAAACCCGGAACTTTCAAGTCATTCAGAAAAACCCGTCAAACCCGGAAATTTCAAATTATTCAGAAAAACCCGTCAAACCCGGAACTTTCAAGTTATTTAGAAAATCCCGTCAAACCCGGAACTTTCAAGTTATTAAGAAAAACCCGTCAAACCCGGAACTTTCAAGTTATTCAGAAAAACCCGTCAAACCCGAAACTTTCAAAACATTTCGAAAAACCCGTTAAACCCGGAATTATCAAATCATTCAGAAAAACCCGTCATAAAACTCTTATGTTTTCAAAATTAATGCTTTTCCTCAAATGTTCTCATAAAACTCTTACGTTTACGTCCCCTCTCCCGAGGTTAAAATTCCCGTTAGACACCTCTAACGCCCCTCTCCCGAGGTTAAAATTTCCGTTAGACATCTCTAACGCCCCTCTCTCGAGGTTAAAATTCTCAGTTAGACATCTCTAACGCCCCTCTCCCGAGGTTAAATTTCTCAGTTAGACATTTCTAACGCCCCTCTCCCAAGGTTAAAATTCCAGTTAGACATTTCTAACGCCCCTCTCCCGAGGTTAAATTTCTCAGTTAGACATTTCTAATGCCTCTCTCCCGAGGTTAAAATTCCAGTTAGACATTTCTAACGCCCCTCTCCAGAGGTTAAATTTCTCAGTTAGACATTTCTAACGCCCCTCTCCCGAGGTTAAAATTTCAGTTAGACATTTCTAATGCCCCTCTCCCGAGGTTAAAATTCCAGTTAGACATTTCTAACGCCCCTCTCCCGAGGTTAAAATTCCAGTTAGACATTTCTAACGCCCCTCTCCCGAGGTTAAATTTCTCAGTTAGACATTTCTAACGCCCCTCTCCCGAGGTTAAATTTCTCAGTTAGACATTTCTAACGCCCCTCTCCCAAGGTTAAATTTCCCAGTTAGACATTTCTAATGCCTCTCTCCCGAGGTTAAAATTCCAGTTAGACATTTCTAACGCCCCTCTCCCGAGATTAAATTTCTCAGTTAGACATTTCTAACGCCCCTCTCCCGAGGTTAAAATTCCAGTTAGACATTTCTAACGCCCCTCTCCCGAGGTTAAATTTCCCAGTTAGACATTTCTAACGCCCCTCTCCCGAGGTTAAATTCCGGCCGTCAATCGTAAGCCCGACTATCCCATCTCAGCGGTAATCAATGTAAGCCTGCACAACAATCCCTCTTCGGCCATCATAGTAAGTCCGAGTATCTTTTTCCCCAGCAGGTAAACAAACTTCTCCCTGGTAGTCATCGTAAGCCTAACCATCTCATTTCAACGGTAATCAATGTAAGCCCGTACACAACAATCCCTCTTCGGCCATCATCGTAAGCCCGGACATTCCTCCCCAACAGGATCGTAAGACCACCCTTTTAAGGAACGTCAATCATCTTCCGTTTCTAAACTGCTTGCTAGAACGTCAATCAAATCCCCTCAGTTCCTAAATGACTTCGTTTGAACTTTGGACGCTTTTCCCCAGCAATGTGCCATCCTCTCCCGAGGTTAAATTTCGTTCCTAACCCCATCGTTAGAACGTCAATCATTCCTTCGAAATCAGACCGTGTTGTTAAAAAACACCACTTTAACACAATCGTTCCTGTCATTCCTTTCCTAACCCCATCGTTAGAACCTCAATCCCTCTTCGGCCATCATCGTAAGCCCGAACACCATATCCCCATCAGACAAAAGACAAACGGCAAATCAATGTAAGCCTACACAACAATCTTTCTTCGACCGTCATTTCCGTCGAATCCCCAGCATGAGATTCCGCTTCCTCCGTGAAAACTCCGTCGGGGACGGAACTTTCTCATATCCTTTCAGAAAACTCCGTCGGGGATGGAAATTTCTCATATCCTTTCAGAAAACTCCGTTGGGGGCTGTAAGTACCCAAATCCGGATCGCCAAAATCCGTTAGAAGTTAATCGGAATCCGTTCACTGGCCCGCTCCAGGTTAACCGAAACCCGTTAAGCTCCCCGTTGCCAAGCCAACGAGACGTCTCGGGACTGCCCCGTGCATCCCAACGTTGAAGCGTACTCAACACACGTAATTGCACGTAAAAGTACGACTTTCCATGAAAAACGCACTTTTCGACACTTTCCGGGGGCGTTTCGGACATTTTTCGGACAGTTATTTTAAAAACGGACAAAACCGGGGATAATGGCACGAACTCCCACGAACCTGGTGAGTCATGGGACACGTGGCGTGCATGCCACAGCTCCCTCGTCAACATCAATCAAAAATCAATGAGAAAAATACTAAAATACCCCTGGTATACAGTCTCAGTCCAGCCGGACTCATTTGCAGACAATCCAGAATTGCCAGCAAGTCCCTCCAATTTTCAAAGTTTCACAAAACCCCCTGGTTTTCACCCTCAGTCCATCCGGACTCATCATGAAATTTCACCTATAAATATAGAGGCTGTCAAAGCCATTTACAACAATAAAAATTACTCCCTTTCACCCAAAAGCCACGGCCTAAACTGGTTCTCACCCCTCCCGAGCCCCGTTTTACCTCGTTTTGCGTGAAAACTTTGTATTTCGATCAAATACAACCCCCGCCACCTCAAAACACCATTCCAAACACATTTTCATATCCCGTATACGCCCACCGAGCCAAAGGAGCCGACCCTATCCATAGGTAGCTCCCTCTCTCTTTAAACTCTCGTTTCGTCTCGGTTTACGCGCTAGTCGCTACAATCGTTTCGGGCGACGTTGTTGAAATGTAGACGTCATCGTCTAAACGGGGTCCGATACGTTTTAGTCCCTGATCCTCTTCTCTTCCCGTAAGAGAAGTAATCTCGGGTTAAAACGACGTTCCGGCCCCGTTTCGTTTACTTTTATGTCATTTACAATTCCGGATCGTTTGATCCATCGATCGTCATTTACTTTCATGTCATTTACAAATTCCGGACCGTTCTGTCGAATGTCATTTACATTTACGCAACTTTACAATTCCGAGCTGTTTGGCTCGTCGATCGTACTTTACAATTCCGAGTCGTTTGATTCCGTTGATACCGCACTTTAAATACTGTCATTTACAAGTCCGAACCGTTTGGATCGTGATAGTATTTATTTATCAAAGTCCGAGTCACAACCCGATTCGTTGATCGCATATCATTTAATGCCTTTTTCCCGTAAAAATGCTAACAATGTAATGCCCGGTTCAAAACCGGAGTTCGACATTCAAACTCTTTTTCAAAACGCGCGAAATGACGTTTGGCATCCAAACGCTCATCTTCAAACTTAAAAACCGCCATTTGACACTCAAATCATTTAATGCTTTTTTTCCATAAAAACCGCGTGGCGACTCCTCTCCTTCCCAAAAAGCGAGGTCTCAGACACCAACCCTCCGCGAAAGACAACCGCTTTTTCGCGCCCCCGTGCGAATAATCTCGGGTAATTTCAGGGGCGGAACTTTCTCGTATCCTTTAAGAAAACTCCGTCGGGGACGGAACTTTCTCGTATACTTTAAGAAAACTCCGTCGGGGACGGAAATTTCTCATATCCTTTCAAGAAAACTCCGTCGGGGATGAAACTTTCTCATATCCTTTCTGAAAACTCCGTCGAGGACGAAAATTTCTCATATCCTTTCAGAAAACTCCGTCGAGGACGGAACTTTCTCATATCCTTTAAGAAAACTTTGTCAAGGACGGAAATTTCACATATCCTTTCAGAAAACTCCGTCGGGGACAGAACTTTCTCATATACTTTAAGAAAACTCTGACGGGGACGAAAATTTCTTATATCCTTTCAGAAAACTCCGTCGGGGACGGAAATTTCTCATCTTCTTTCAGAAAACTTCGTCGGGGATGGAACTTTCTCATCTCCTTTCAGGAAAATCCGTCGAAATCCGAACAGTCTCCCCTAGGTTAAGACGCCTCCGAACATGTCTCCCCTAGGTTAAGACGCCTCCGAACATGTCTCCCCTAGGTTAAGACACCTCTGAACAGTCTCACTTAGGTTAAGACGCCTCCGAACATGTCTCCCCTAGGTTAAGACGCCTTCGAACATGTCTCCCTTAGGTTAAGACCCCTCCGAACATGTCTACCCTAGGTTAAGACGCCTCCGAACAGTCTCACTTAGGTTAATACGCCTCCGAACATGTCTCCCTTAGGTTCAGACGCCTCCAAACAGTTTCCCTCAGGTATAGACGCCTTAAATAGTCACACACAGGTTTGGACGCCTCCAAACCATCTCAACCAGGATGAACTCCTCCTAATCATTCCCCACAGGTCGAGGCTCCTACGAATTTCCCTCACAATCGTGAACTACGATCGGCTTGATTCCCGCTCGGGATACGTAGGAATCCTTACTACAGGGTCCAACCATTTGACCATCTAGGTCTCTCCATAAGGCATCTCCCCGATTTGGGATCCTTATCTTTTTCGACGACCCCACTTCCTTCGAAAGTGACATCGCCGAGGGGCTACTGTAAGTACCCAAATCCGGATCGTTACAATCCGTTAACTGGCCATATCCAAGTTAACCGAAACCCGTTAACTCCCCCTTTCTGAGTCAATGAGACTTCCCAGAACTTCCCCGTGCATCCAAATTCCAAAGTGTACTCAACACACGTTCTCACACGTAAAAGTACCACTTTCCTCAAAATACGCAATTTTCGGGGTCTTCCGGGATTTGATTTGCTATTTTTGAGAGTCTCGACCTTCCGGAGGTCATAACTTCCTCATACGAACTCCGTTTTGGGCTCACCGCATATCAAATCGAACGCGAGACCAAGATCTATACATATAACTAATTTAATGAGGGAAAATAGCCAATCTGCGGAACTGGCCGTCCGGCCTGTTTTACTGGTTTGACCAAACAATCCTCCACGTGTCAATATCAATCAAATTCAAGGCCAAAAGACCAAAATGCCCCTCAAATGAAAGGTCTGGCCATCCGGCCTGTTTTACAAAGTAAATAACCAAGCTAAGTAACCTCCTTCTCCACCCCTTCTCCTCCTATAAATACTCCCCCTCCTCCTTCATATTACCTCACCAATTTACTCCTCTCTTCACCCCTAGCACGAAACGCTAATCTTTCTCCACTCTTCGGGGGCCCTCGTGCTACTCGTCAGTGGAATTATCTGCTCTTCGGGGGCCCTCGTGCTACTCGTCAGTAGATTCTAATCCTCAAAAACACGGGCTAAACAGACCTAAGTCGAAACACTGCCCTAATTCTTAGGCTTCTAAGCACCAAATTAAAGGGAAACTCAGCCCGATTCAAAATCAAGGTTTGCCCCGCAAAACTTCTTTTCAAACACGTTTTCCAACCAAACACAAGCCAAACACCTTCGAAACACTTTTCAAACACTAAATCGTATCCCGTATACGTCCTCCCATGCCAAAGAGTCAATACCTAGCCATTGGTAACACTCTCACTCTCTAAACTCCATTTTGTCTCGATTTACGCATCATACGCTACTTTCGATCCGGTCAAAGTTCTCAAAATGTAGACGTAATGCTGTCTACGGAACTTGATACATTTTAGTCCCTAATCATCTTCTCTCCCGTAAGAGAAGTAATTTCGAGTTAAAACGGCGTTCAAGTCCCATTTTTTACTTTTCTGTCATTTACTGTTCGGATCGTTCGATCCGTTGATTCGCACTTTTACCGTCCAAACCGTTTGGTTCGTGATTGTCATTTACAAGTCCGGATCGTTTGATCTGTCGATATTGCTATTTACTTTACGCACTTTTACAGTCCGAACCGTTTGGCTCGTCGATCGCATTTTACCGTCCGGATCGTTCGATCCGTTGATACCGCATTTCAATACTGTCATTTACAAGTCCAAGCCGTTTGGTTTGTTGATAGTATTTTACTTATAAGTGTCCGAGTCACAAAATGACTCGTTGATCGCATCTCATTTATTACCATTTTCATAAAAATTGGTAACATCGTAATGACCGGTTCAAAACCGAAGTTCGTCATTCGAACTCCTTTACAAACTCCCTCAAAATAGATGTTTGTCATTAAAACACTCATTTCAAACTCAAAATCGACGTTTGTCATTCAAACACTCTTTTTACCAAAATCAACGTTTGTCATTCAAACCAAGATTAAAGCTTGTCATTCAAGCTCCTTTTCAAAAGTCACACGAATACACACACACGCACACTTTTTGAGAAAGGTAGAAAGACTCGTCATGCGAGGCATTTCGGGTGATCTCCAGATACTTTTCCCGAAACGTAACCTGACCTCTGAACCTAACAATCTCTGTTCAAAAGTCTTTTCCTAAGTTTTGGCTCCCAATCAAAACGACCTCCTTTCAAAAGCCTTTTCCTAAGTTTTGGCTCCCAATCAAAACGCCTCCTTTCAAAAAGCCTTTTCCTAAGTTTTGGCTCCCAATCAAAACTACCTCCTTTTCAAACTAGCCTTTTTCAAAGTTTAGGCTCATAATACAAAACGGCGTGGCGACTCCTCTCTTTTCGGCGAGGTCCCAAGTGCGAAAGCCGCTCGCCGCGTTCCGCGCGCGATCCGGATAATTTCAGAGGTACTCAGTCAAATTGTTGGTGGCAGAGATATAATAAATTTTTCGACTGATTTTTGTTGTTTCCTGTTTCAATTTCGAAATCCTCATTATTTTGAGGTGGGTTTAAATTAAAATTTTGTGATGAGTCCGAATCTTTCGGACCGGGCCCAAAGCTCGATCTGGTCTAAACGCCAAGTATGACGTGGCATATCCTAGACCGCCAGAGTTAAGACCACGATCTCCTAAAGACCGTCAAATTCAAGACCGCGAACAGCTAGAGCGATAGAATCAAGACCGCGATCTCCTAAGACCGCAGAGTCAAGACCGCGGGCAGCTAGACCGTCAGCAAGGTGACCGCGACTGTCATGACCGCGCCAAACATGTTGACTACGGTCAACATATTGACCACGGTCTCCTACCAGACTCCCAGTTATTTCACCATACTCCCGGTTAAAGAAAAAGCTAGTTAGACAAAAGCCTGTACCTACGCTGACACCAATAAGCTCGCTTGTCCCCATCGCATTGAACGGTGGCTCAGGCGCCCACTACGCAAATAAGGCGAGGCGCCAACTATCGTCTGTTTCCTCTGTATCTGTCCATTCAGCGACATACCTCTTCAGTAAATCTTGCTTTATTGTACGAGTCCACCAAGTGTGGACACGTGTCCTAGGTCAAAGGCAAAGATATCCTACATGGCTGACATCATCAATCAGCTCCCTCCTACTACAAATATCAACCTTTGTCCCAATGGATAAGGTAAGTGCAAAATTATTATTTGCAAGCCACATTGTCTAAACCCTAAACACACAACTCACTAAGACATTACAAGTCTTATTGTCAGTTATAAACCCTCAGAAATCTTACTCTCACACTCGAGGGCCTGAGCTGGATTAAACTCCGGCTTGGTCTATAACGGTGCTTACTATCTTTGTTGTGTTCTAGGGACAAACCAATTTACAAGCCAAATATCCCTATACAAGTGAGACCCCCGAAAGTCGTAGCGTCATCAGTGGTTCCATTGCCGGGAATCCTCTAATTCTTTCTCGTATAATCTTGTATCTTTGTCAAAAACACCTTGTCCAAACACTTGTTTCCAAAAAAACAACTTTTCAGCTTTTCTCCGTAAAAAATGATTGGTATTCCTCTTCAAAACGCTGGTTTTATTACTCTTCAAGGTAATTACCAAGCTTCTCCCTCTCAACTAAATCCTACCAGCAATCACCTCAGCCTTTAATAGGTTGAGTGGCCGTTCTGGCAGTCAAGGGTCTCTTAGTCCTTCTCAAAGAGACCTTAGGGAAAACCTTGAGGCTGCTCGTAAGGATAAATCCCCCCACAATCCAAGTCTAAAAAACCCCACCTCTCCTATCACTCCTGAGTTTATACTCAAAAGAAACAAAGCTCTAGCTATGAGGGCTAAGCTAGTGGCTGAGGTCATAGCTATAAATGATGCCCAACTCGAGTTGGTTGAGTTGGAGGCCAATGGTGGTGTCCCCCTAGAGGAAGGCTCACTAAGGTTCTCCCAAAGAGTCCCCATGAAATCTCTAGCTAGTCAAGCTAGAGGGACAAAAAACCTTTGCTAACCGCGGTCACGAGGGAATTGAGGAGATGAGGAGATGGGAGAGGGAGCAGAATCTACTCCTCTCCCCGAGATATCCAAAGCACAACCCCTGGCCAAAGCCAAGGGGAAGGCCGTGATTTCTCCCTCCAAAAAGCCCAAGATGGATAGCACGAACCCTGGGTTTATCAAGTTCATGCACAAAATGTGAGAAAACCATCAGCAAAGCTCCACGAAGTGTGGCCGCACGATGGACACTTTTGCGGACAAGATTTCCCGCGCACCAATCCAAAGGGGAAAACCTCCTCAAATAGAGACCTATGATGGCTCCACCAACGCAAAGTGCCATATAGGGAGGTTTGAAGGACAGATGGCCCTGTTCTCCTCGGATGATGGCGTGATGTGCAAAGCCTTATCTGCTTCTTTCACGGGCAAGGCGTTATCTTGGATGCTAGCCCTTAAACCAAAATCCATCAAAAGCTATAATCAGTTCAGGCATAGTTTTTTGAACTCTTTTGCCGGAGCAGGTGAGCCCGCGAGGCCAAAGATTGATCTTATAAGAATTAGGTAGGCCACCGCAGAAACCAGCAAATCCTACATCACTCGGTTCAAGAAGATGTCCGAGCAGATTGTAGACCTGTCCGAGAGCGATATTCAACTCTGTTTTGATGGCAGTCTATACTCCAGCTTTTTGAAAATGAATTTTGCCTCAGACAGGCCTAAAAATGTGGAGGAGATGTACGAATAGGGCCTCTTTTATTGCCTCGGCAGAAGAGCCCAATGAAATAGCTGCCCGCAGGCCGGCCAAAGATAAAATTGAGCATGTGCAGGATGCCGGCCAAGGGCCCAGCCACGGTCAAGGTCAGGGAAAGAATAGAAACCCCAACACTGATAAACTAAACTCATAAGGTTGGCAAACGAAACAGTTTATACACCCCTGACTGCGCCGTTGGCAGCAATTTTAAAAGCAATGGAAGTACCTCCTCCACCAATGGCCGAAAGCCAAGTGAGAGGAGAAGAGCCAAGTTTTGTGACTACCACAACGATCACGATCACAATACTGAGGATTGCTTCCAACTGAAAAGGATTATTCAGCAGAAAATCAATAATGGCGAGCTGGCCAAGTGGGTACAAGGTGATAATAGCAATAAAAACGCTAATACCCATAGAGCGCGACCTCAGCGGGGCCCAAAGAGAAGAAAGAGAGGGACAACAATGATGAGGATGAGAAAGGGACCTATGATATCAGTTTCATTGGAATAGAGGCTCTCTCCAATAAACATCTCTCCCATCAGATCAAGACTCTAGAAAAGGTTTTATTGATTCCCCCCTTGGCTCCAGAAGAAGAGCAAGAAATAGGATTCAAGCGAAGTGAACTAGACTCCATTCTCTTACATTCCACCCAACCTCTCACCATCAGAATGAGGATTTCATGGGCAAATATTAGTAGAGTCCTCATTGACACCGGCGTGGCCAGAGACATTCTCTACTATCATACCTTGGCAGAGATGAAAATGTCTGAAGCTTATCTCACTCCTTATGCCGGTTTGCTCGAGGGATTCTCTAATCACACTGTCCGCGGGAAAAGGACAATAGAATTTGAAGTGACCATAGGGGAAAAACCCCTACAAAAAATAGCTAAGGTCACTTTCATGGTCATAGATCTAAAATCCCAATACAACTCCATACTCGGCGTAACTGCTCAGGCCGCATTGGGAATTGTAGCATCTATCCCCCATCAAAGGGTAAAGTTCAACACTCCGGGTGGAATTGCGGTCATCAAAAACCAGCCCGAGAAATTCCTCAAAACTATAGAGGAGAAAAGGAAGCGTAAAAGTCAAGCCTCATGCTCGCAGTTAGATGAGGAGGCAAAGCAGAGCAAAGATAAGGGCAAATGCCCGCATCCAGAGTTCGTGGGTATGCTCTCCTTCCACTCTACCAAGATAGAGCTAAAAAAGAGCAAGAATGTGAAGAGGATGGCTCCTATTGACGAGGTTATGTTGATAGAGGGATCTGGGGAGACATAGACCGAGAAATCATATATTTCATGTCCGCTCTCCCAGGAGCAAGATCCACCCCACCAGCGATCGTCATAGACTCTCTCCATAAACGTGAAATTAGCGATCTCTGCCCTAACAACGAGCTCGAGGAAGTGGTAATTAATATTCACTATCCCGAGCAAAAAGTTAAGGTTAGTATAGAAATTCACCCCGAGGAAAGAAAAATCTTGATCGAATTCCTCAGAAATAATTGTGATGTGTTCGCATGGAGAGTGGAGGATATGCAAGGCATAAGCGAGGACGTGATCGTCCATAAACTCAATGATAACTCCACCTTCAAACGCATCCACCAAAAATCAAGATACTTTTCTCCAGAATAGGAAATCGCGATCAAGGAAGAGGTAGAGAAGCTACTTAAAGCGGGGATAATTAAAGAAGTATCATATCCCAAGTGGCTGGCCAATGTTGTTATGGTGAAAAAATCCAATGGAAAACGGAGGATATGTATTGACTTCACAGACCTCAACAAAGCTTGTCCCAAGGATTGTTTCCTTCTTCCTCGAATTGATCGCTTGGTAGACTCTATAGGCGGGCACAGAGTTTTGAGCTTCATTGATGTATATTCTGGTTACCACCAGATCAAAATGGCTCCTGAAGATTTTGCCTCCGTAGCTTTCATCGCTGCGGGCAAAACGTACTGTTATACGATGATGCCCTTTGAGCTAAAAAACGCAGGAGCCACCTACCAAAGGATGGTCAATATCATCTTCAAAGACCAGTTGGGCAGAAATATTGAGGCCTATATAGATGATATGTTCATAAAGACGAAGGAGAATTCCTACGAACTCGGCGTGGCAAAAACTTTCTCCAACTTGCGTCACAATAGCATGAAGCTTAACCCCTCAAATGTGCCTTTGGGGTATAAGGGGGAAAGTTTCTAGGATTCATGGTCAATCAGCGCGGAATAGAGGCAAACCCTGAAAAATCCAAGCGCTCTTAGACATGAAACCTCCTGCATGCGTGAAAGATGTGCAAAAGATCAATGGGCGTATCACCGCACTTGGCCGCTTCATATCACGGTCTGCAGAGAGGTGCCTCCCCTTCTTCAAAACTCCTAAAGGGGGGAAGAAAGATAACAAGTTTGCATGGAATGAGGACTGTGATTTAGCTTTTGAAGAAGTCAAGAAATACCTCGGGCAGCCCCCTCTCCTCAGCAGCTCGGTGCCCGGGGAAGAGTTTTTTCTATTTTTATCAACCACTGACCTGGCAGTGGCTGCTGTTCTTGTAAGGGAGGAAAATAACTCCCAAAAACCAGTGTACTATGTATCAAAAGCGTTGTCCGCCGTAGAAGGTCGCTATCTTAATATAGAGAAGTTAGCTTATGCCTTGCTTGTAGCTGCTCGAAAAATATGAACTCACTTTTCTGCACATCCCATAACTGTATTCACAGAAGCATTGCTTAGAAAGGTTTTGCAGAACCAGAGTCTTCAGGGAGGATGCTAGCATGGTCTATAGAGCTCACTAGTTCCAGATCACCTACTCCCCCAGTAGAACCCCAAGAAACCCAAGAAAATTCAGAGTCAAATATAGATCTAACCAAAGAGCGACCACAAGAAGTATGGACTCTATTCGTGGACAGATCTGCGAGCAAGCTATCAAGCGACGCGGGCATAGTGCTGATCGCACCATACGGGGAGAAATTCGAAAGAGCCTTGAGATTCAAGTTTGAAGCATCAAACAATTAGGCTGAATATGAAGCAACCATAGCAGGCATGGAGTTGGCCAGAGATATGGGGGTCTCAAGTATTGAAATAAATAGTGACTCCCAACTCATAGTAAATCAAATAAAAGGTAAGTATGACACAAATAATTGTTGGTGTAATGCCCTAGGCTATAGTTATGTTTGACTTGAACCGTTATGTATCATCTTTATTATTTATTATAGAGCGCATTTATTCTGTTCATTATATGTTTGCATGTTTATTATATTGAACTGCGTCCCTAGTTGCTGTGAACAACTAGTATAAGTTGGTAATGGATAATCATAGAGATGATTATATGCATGGAGATGCACATTACACTTATGGATACTTGCTAGAGAACAATTATTGGACATGACCTACTTATGAGATTTATGACATGGTCTGTTGTCATGATTAAATCTCATGATAGTCGTGTTATTGAATCCTTAGTACCTGAGATTATCATCGTCTTCCACATGACGAAGATCGTGTTTGATATAGTCTAACACTATCTTTAATCGGATAGCAATAAGGGATATATTAGCACGTTTGGATTCATGTAGGGAAGAATGATAAGTCAAGATGGGATTTGTCCCTCTTATGAAGAGAGATGTTTGCTTGGGCCCCTCGATGAATGATGTTGATGAAATGTGTGGCCACACTCAAGTGATTTGATAGAGATCAAATGCATTTGGATTATCAACATATTCGGAATCGAGAAAGCATTGAACGGAATGAGTTGACCTAGACCATGACTCATGTTCAATTGGACATTGTGGACAAAGGGATTATGACATTGGATCTATTAAGGAATCAAGCTTTGATGTTATATTTAATTGGGTGGACATAATAATTTGCTAGAAGTCACTTATGTCTTGTGAGGTTGATGTTTCAACTCACTGCCAACATAAAATATAATTCCTAAAGGGTCACACACAAAAGAACGAATTTGATTCAAGCTGAAAATTGGAAATTTGGGTTCTGGCATGACTCGTGACCAGGAGCATGACTCGTGCCCTGGGTCACGACTCGTGCCATGGAAAACGACTCGTGATAAAGGCTGAGACACGAATTGGTTTTTGTCTCATTTTGATCAGAACGAGTTAGGGCTCAAGGAATGGAGTGAAAAGCAAAGGGAACGACTCATGCCAAATGGCACGACTCGTGCCAAGGCTAAATTTCATGTCCGTACGGTTTTCCTTAGCTAGGAAGGTTTTGGTATTTTACAAGGTTTATACCCTAATTGTTAGGGGATTTATATGGGATATAAATATAACCTTGCAGCCATAATTTTCCCCTCTCACACATCATAATCCAAGGTTTAGGAAACTGTAGATTTTGATTTTGATTTTGAATCAAAAGTCCCAAATTATTCCATAGTTTTCCATAGTTTTGGCTTTGATTATTGAATATTGATTCAATAATCAAGAGGGTCATCTAGCAATCCAACAAGAAGGTGTTCTTGGATTCGTTCGCGTGTGGATTACCGATAGAGGGCGATAGGTTAATCACCAAGAGCTTGAAGCCATCGTTCGTTGATTAATCACAAGGTATTGAACAAGGTAGAAGAAGATCCGCTTCGATATCAAAATTCCAAGGCTTGAATTTTGTGATGTACTTTGTTAATCTTTATCGCATTCAAGGTATGTAAATTCTATCTCATATAAATTTCTAATCTCTTCTTGCTAGATGGATCTTAGGGCTAGGGTTTTGATGTTATTTGTAAATCTTCCGCTGTGTTTGTAACCCCAAAACCCAACAGTGGTATCAGAGCCCTGTCTTGCCATGATTAGGATTGAAATTGCATGCTAGATTTAATGTGATTATTTGCTACCATGTGATATGAAATAGATCTAGATTCCATGTGTTTTGTTTCTATGAAAAAAAAGTATATGAGATTGTAAGTGCTCCAATTTGAGTTGGTAGCTTTTTCGTTAGAAAATTAACGAAAATTCTAACATTACTAACATTCCTAACATTCCTAACTTTTCTAACAAAGTAAGGGTAAAATGGGCATTGCCATTTAAATTTAAACCAAGAAAAGAATCTCAAAAAGCAAAAGAAATTGGAAAAATCTGAATTAAGCAAGTTGAAAAACAGCAATCAGTTTGAATTTTCTGAAAATATTCCTCCTATCCAACAGCCTGCATCACTTGTAGCAGGTATGAACAAAGGCACGCTGTCAAGACCCTCCGCGCGGACATGATTGCCATTTCCAGAGGGCTATAAATTGAACCCTCCTCTCTCAGTTTACACAAGACAATTGGCTCATAGAAGCTGTATTCTGGCGAAAAATAGGGAGAAAATAGTGGGAATTCACTAGAATTGCCACCATTTTCTCCTCAATCTTTCCCAAACCCCTCTCACTCAAAATACTTTCAAAACACTCTCATACATACTCTCATACATACACCAATCCAAGCTCAAATTACCCCTTAGGAGGAGGATTAGAGAGAAAACATAGAGGACTTAAGTGTTATCTACTTGTTTTCTCTTTGACCAACTCTATCATCAAACCCTAAACACATTCAAGCCTTGAATCCACCCAAACACAAATCCAAACACCAAATCTTGATACTCCTCAAGTCAAACACCAAATCTTGATACTCCTCAAGTCAAATTCCAAGCCTAGGAAGATAGGGTGTCACCATTGGTAAAGCCCTCCTTCTCTAAACCCTAAAACTCCCTTTTAACTTCTTGTTCATCTTGTTCTTCTTACTTTGATTTACTTTATGTATAGTTTAACTTAAATCTTGACCTAAGATGGTCATCTTGAAGTTCATCTTCATGAATGACCATCTCAAATGGTCCACATTTTAAATCTCTAGTTGATTTTTCTCTTTAATTTCATCTCTACAAAATTCCCCTTCCCAAGCAAATAAAATGCTTAAGTCCTAATGTACCCCAAGGATGGTTTGATATAGTAGATCACCACTAAAATGTCTAGTGACTACTAATCAAAACCTAGGGAAATGGGGACAAGCATGGATGCAAAACCCCCTTTAAAATCACATTTTCCTTCTTGAGAAGTTGCTGTCCAGTAGCAATTTTCTAAGACCTCAGTCCATTGTATAAATTTTTGGACACAGATAAACTTGGAATTTGGTGTTGACTACAAAATACTTTTTGTAACCAACATCCAGATCTTTCCAAACATATTTTTACTTTATTTTTTACGTGAGTAAAAATTCCTTTTTCAAATTTTCCTTTAAAGGTCAGTTCATCAGTCTCTGGAAGTCCAGATTTCACATCTGAGATTTCCAGAAGGTTTTGGGTCCTCAAATCATCTCCAAAATGGGAAGTTATTTTGTAGAAACCTTATTTAAGGTGTTTTGAACATTTTTCATTCTCTGACTTTTCCCAGATTCTGGAGTTTTCAAGCCCTAAAGTTCATTTCAAAATCAAGTGTCCACTGCCTTTTTCATTCTGGCAGAAATGGTTTTCAACTTCCAAAAATCTTTTGAGTGTCGAATCTCAATCCAAAAATCACACCAAAAATCATGGGATCTGTCCAAAGTCTAATAAAGAATTCCCAATTTTTACTTTACTCAGTTTCAACTTATTTTGGCAAAAGTAACACACACACACACACACACAAATGGTTTTTAAGCTTGGAAGACTCGTTTCACGAGGCATTCCGGGTGCACACTAACGTCATTCCCGGCGTGTAACGTGACCTCCGAACCCAAATTTCTAATCTCGGGCATTTTTCAAAGTTTTGGCCCTTAAAACCAAAATGACGTGGCGACTCCGTTTGATTTCAAAAATCGGGTACATCACAGTGGCGACTCTGCTGGGGATAAGAATGTTTTTTCTAAAAAAAAAATGAATGATATTTGGTATATTGGTGGAAACCATTAAACTTCCCGTTATCGCCTCCTAACACGAGTCGGGGATAAATTGTGGTTTAACAATCCCACGTACCGGTATCATTGTTTTCAAAAAAAAAAGAAAAGCTTTTGAGGGTCAAGCTTCCGTCCCGGCATTAAAAATCATTTGTTGTGTGTGTTGATTTTTGCACATTTTCGTGTTGTTTTGGCCGCCTCGGAAAAAGTCAAAATTTTGACTGTCGGAATCATGTCCCTAACTGTTGGAATTTTTGTGTTTATGTGCTTATGTGTTCATTAAATTTCAAAAAAAAACTTTCAAAAAAATTTTCAAAAAAAAAGGGATTTTTCAAAAAAAACAAGAAAATTTTCAAAAAAAAATCATGCATCATTCTTTTTAAGACACATGAAAAATTTCTATTTTACTCAGAAAAAGAAGATAGACTGCTTGCACACTACGCGCATGTGACCGTACACTGCACACTACGTCCCTAACCCGGGGAAATCCTTGTCGCGGCCCGTTTGGTCTTATTACGCCTCTCGGTGCAAGCACAGGACTACCCAAACATCCCATGGAGCCTCGTGTCGACCATGCACTTGTCCGTGACACACTTTGTCCGAGACCCGGTTGGTTTTTAGTTTGGTGCGTGTCATGCCCGTCCGTGTATAGACCTTTCCTTTCAAGCCTTTGTCGGCATACCAAGTCAATATCTTTCGGGACCCTAATCGCCGAAGTCATGCCGGTTTTCCATCATGGAATTTGACCAGATATTGACTGGCGCCTTGACTTTGGCTACCGGCACAAATTATACACTCGACTCCCAAAGATGACACGAGTCATCAAGGATTAATGATTATTCCATGCCTAATTACGGCCTAATTGACGACAAGTCAAGATCAATTGTGGACATTCATCGGTCAAATCATGCCGACTTTTCGTCGAGCCCTCGGACATGATCTTGACTTTTGACGTCGGCTTTGTCCGTAATTTACATCGAATGCTCGTTAAGACTCGATTACCCGCCAGGACTTTTAGGATCATTTTCTTTCGGTCGGTGGGACCCGCTTGCCCTATAGGACCCTCGCCCGGGCCGTCCACCCTGGGAGGTCGAAATACGGATGGAATACGAGGGGCTTATAGACGTAGTGACGGGGCCCACCGATCCGAGGATCCAGAGTAGTTTGCGAAAAGAAGAGCAATCTTTTCCAACCGATTAGGTTA
Source organism: Adenophora triphylla var. japonica (assembly GCA_022495995.1). Taxonomy (NCBI): domain Eukaryota; kingdom Viridiplantae; phylum Streptophyta; class Magnoliopsida; order Asterales; family Campanulaceae; genus Adenophora; species Adenophora triphylla. The sequence continues at coordinate 37,543 of JAFEMH010006401.1, read as the reverse complement.
ATAAAATATGTTTTAAGTAAACTAGAACAAATAAGCGCATGTTGCATGAGCCCAAAGCCCAAACACCTACCCTCCTTCATTCCCAAATCTACGAACCCTCGTGCCTTTCCCCCATGACTCCTCACAAAGCTTGGTTTCGACACCGGGTCACCGTTTGATTAGCCGGGAAGAGTCAAGCGCATCATCGGCTTCGCCGTTTGTTCCGACTCCGGTTTGAATGTACGCATCGGCCGGTAATGATGGGGACAATGTCACTCCGCCTCCCGGGACTCCTCAAACAACCGCAATGGAATCGGTTAGCGAACGGATGAGAGTGCGACGGGAAGCACTGTTGAATAGCCTTATGGAGGCTATCAAAAGCCATGGATTGGCCGCCGGCCTCAATCCCAGATGGCACCTTCACCAGTGGAAGAAGAGGAAGGCCTCAATCCCGTTCTTGGTCAACCCGATTACTCCAGGATGCCACCACCGCCTCCCATGGTACTACTACGAGAGCCCATGCTCCTCGATCTTCGGGTCGGCCGGCTCCCCAACCTGCAGACCACCGGATCCATGCGGCTGACGGGACAAATCGGTTCACGGTTCCTTAGTGGGGACAAAGTCGCACGAAATGCCTTCCCATGGTTGGGGATACCCGGAATGCCACAACAAATTGGGATCCCGCCTCGGTTTGGGACCAATCAATCCCGGACTTTCGCAAAGCAACGGTTTGGAATGCCACCACGGTTTGGTTCGGGGCGGTCGTTAGGAGCCCCTCCTCGAATGATGCTAGCTGTTTGCTCCTCACACGGCTTCCGCAAACCCATTTCTCACTCGGGGTTCAATGGGTTACCAAGCCCCCATCCGGTTTCATCAGGAATCACCGGGGCCACGTATCCTCTCGGTTATGCATCCTCGCCACAACCGGCCATGCAATTCAACAACCAGGGACGGCGGCCCGCACTTAAGCCTACTTACGGGCCTCACTCCGAAATCCAAGCCATCCGGCTACCTCGAGATCTGCCTCCATCTTCTCTGCCGATTGGAAGCCAACAACAAGTCGCCGGGTTCTATCCCTTTGCCCAAGCTCCTACCTACACTCCCGGGGTAATTTGGGCCAAGGACAGGTTTTCACCTATGCCCCGGATATGGTATCCCTTCCACCAATGCACCACCAACAGCTAGTCCTCTTCCTGGCTCAAATATCGGCTCAGGCATTCCCGCTCCACCTTTGGATCCCCAATTGGCTTGGTTTATGGAGCAACACAAGGAAATGAAAGCGCAGATCGCTGAATTGACCATCAAAAGGAACACTGCTCTTCGGCCTACAGATCCCGACTCAATTGTACCCCCTCACAAGTTCGTGATGCCCAATCGCGAACTGTTTGATGGAAGTGCTTGCCCTAAAACTCACTTGGACACCTACACTTTGGAAATGAAAGCTAAGGGATGCACAAACCGGCGGTTGGTGACTACTTGATCTCTCTTTGAAGTCGGGGGCTTTGAAATGGTTTTTCCGATTGCACTGAAGCTAGGGCTACTTGGGAACAGATTATCGGTACTTTCACGGATAAGTATAAAGCCAACTTGGAATGGGAAACAAACGAGTTGACTGCGGACAACGATGCGGCGCCACGATGAGAATATTGGGGATTTCTATAAAAGGTGGAACCTAAAGCTTAGTGAAATGGCCATTCCTCCCTCTCGACGAGGAGCAGTTAGACATCTTTCGGTCATGCTTGAAGCCGCATTTGAGAGCTTCCCTCGGTCACTTTCCCTACGCCGACTTGCGTGCAATGGTTAATTCCGGGCTAAGTTCGAAAAGGCTTACAATCGCCAGCTCGACCGCTGCACACGCTTACGATACCGGGTTTCTTCCACCTCCAACATAGCTCATGCCTAACCAAAAGGTAAAGAAGTGATTAGCTATGCGGGACAGATCTGTAACAATGCCACTTCCTTTGTTCCCAAGAAACACGATGCATCCAGATCCGGCTCCAAGACTTGAGAAACTTTGGGATGCCTTTGAGTGATATCTTCAGAGGTTTGGTGAGAGAAGGTTTGCTCCGGCCTTTGGAAAATTATCAGCCTAGAAACCCCAATGCTCCTTTGGATACCTCCAAGCATTGTGCCTTTCATCAGTACCATGGGCACCTGACAGATGATTGCGTCCCCCTGAAAAGGGCAATCCAAAGTTTGATTGAACAAGGGAGGTTAGAGGTGCCTGAAGGGCCCAATACTATCAGTAACCCTTTCCCTAGAAACAACAACCCGAATGTCAACATGGTCGAGTTTGGTGATTCGAGACTTGTGGGCATAATGGAATTTGACTCACCCCTTTGTAAGGTCGGTGGACCGACCATCGCAGATGATGAAAATGGTTGGATTAAGCAAGAGATTGCCAAAGAAATCCTGATGGAAAGATCGCAATAGCCCCCATCTCCAGCATCGAAGAGTAGATGCATGGTCCGACAACAAAGAGCGGCTAGACTAGGGGCTACCTATCTTTAAAATAGTCTTTTAAGTCAACCTTCGTAGGTTCTAGTACTTTTCTTTCACCTAAGTCCTTCCTGGACATTTGTCGTTGTAGTCCATTTTGGACATAGTAGTTAAATGTCTAACTTTTAATATAAGTCTTTTTTCTTTTCTTGCTAGACTCGAGACATCACTTGCACACCCATGTTACACTTAATTGAAATGGTTTTATCCTAGATGATCACTTGTGCTGCTCTACCACTAATTCTTTGAAGTGATTAATATTTAAATTAATCGGAGTGAGAAAATCAATTGATATCCTTCCCAAATTGGGGCTTACCAACTCCCCATCTTGCATCTCATATGCTCACATCCCTTTCATCATCATCCTCTCGTTGCTCGATGAATTTGCATGGATCTTTTCTCATTTAAAGCTTAAGCAAGCAATGAAGACTTAATTTCGTCCGGTAAGGATTGCGGTCGAAGCCTTTCACCCATAGGAAAGCCATTACCTTACCCTCACCAAACAATATCCTTTCATTTCAAGATCGGCATGTTTTGAAACCCTGTTTAGCCATCACCTTTGCTCCTTATTGAGAGAAGTCCAAGCAACGCCAAAGAAGTTAGCTTCGAGAGTCAGCGATGCATAAAATGTTCAAGTTGTGAAGGAAGGAAAGATAATCCCCAACTCCTCAAGAGGGCCTTCCGAATTATCAAAGGAAGGATTTTAAAATCCTCGCAATTCAGCAAAAATCCTCAACGTCTCAGGAGGCTCTTCAAAAAAAAAATAGAAAAATTCAAGCAAGAACTTCAAAAAAAAAAGAGGACCGTCGATCCTCACAATTCAGCAAAAGTCCCCGACTTCTCAAGAAGCTCTCCAATGATCAAAAAAAAAAAAGGAGCCCGAATCCTCGCAAGTTCGCAAAAGTTGTCGATAGCTTGGACTTCCTCTCACCATTACCTTGAATCAATCCCAAGCCATCCTCTCGATTTTAGAGGATACTCCCATTACCCTCGCCTTTGGTCAAAGTTAAAATTTGACCTCTCATTCTTAGAGGTAATCAATCTTCCCCGCCATAGATTTCCCAAACACATCCCTGCAAGCCAACCTCTCATCATTAGAGGTTCAGTCAGCAAAAGGCCCAGCCGACCTCTCATCATAAGAGGTCATGATTTCCCAAATCACCCGATGGCCGATCGAAGCCCGGAAACCCAGCTGCAATTCCTATCGGATAGCAATTTCATCGTAAAATCTAAATCAAATTAATGGTTCATTGCTTGCTTAAATTGGAATCTAATCCATTTTGGCTCAAAATTACCAATCAAAGATTGTGCAAATTCAAATTTGATTCATGTGAGCATAATTCATTTCTACTCCACAAACACTTGCCGTGGATGTCCCACTGGGGCTTCGCATCCGTGTCTTTCATGGACACTCTAAGGGGATATGTTATTCAATCCACCAAATCCTCAAAATCCCCAAAGGTCCTCAGATCCTCGAATTTCAACATTCGTTCTCTTTTCATTCGGGATAGGCCAGAACTACGGCGACCTGAGCTCTTCATAATGGAGGGAACGTAGGCAACCAGAAATGGTCCGATCGAAATCACAAACAAATCTCAAAAAAAAAATCCGGTCTCATCAAGGATCGTCCCTATACACTTTCCGTTCTTCCGAGCTTGATTCTCGATATCAGTTGATTTTCTCCTCGTGATTAATCAAAATATCTGTTCATATCAGATTTAGGAGTTGAATAAACCGAACATTAACAAAGGGTTTTAAGCAACCTTGTGATCATCATGAATAAGACAAGTTTACAAGTGTCTCGATAAGTCTTCTCTCTCTCCATCATAGGGAAATAGAGCCAAACACTGTCTTTCTGTCAGCAGGGGCTTCCATACACTTTTCCACACCTTGTGATGCTTATACTCTCTCAAAAGAGTCAAACCTAAAGCGAGAGTGTCATACACAAATTCGGGAGACATTCCCACCTTTCAAAAGATATGCCCCTGCACGTAAACATTTCTAAGTCTTGTCCAGTAACTGGTTGACTAAGGTCTGAAAAGATGGGTGCCTCCTCTGTTAGACTACTCTGAATTTCTTCACACTGGGGCTTCGCTAAGCGGTTCTCCCGGGTTCTCCTGTATCAGCTCTTCAAGCTGGGGCTTATATAGTCATATTTGGGTCCACATTGGGTTTTTCACTACAAGATAGATTCGATCTTCATCAGATTATTCTCAGGATCGCTTTGCATTACCAACCAGATATGGACTCTGCTAATTATGTCAGAATCACAACGAGGTTATAAGATTAGGGCCTCGCCAAGTCACTGCTTCGAAATCTGGACTTTGCCAAGCTGGTCCTCTGGACCTGAATTTTATCAAGTCACAAGAAAGGTCTAGTCACATCAACAGCTAGATTTTCAGCTTCAGAACTTGGTACATAGCAGCTTCCCATAGCCTCGGAATCTAAGATCTAGGATTCACCCGGCATTAGCAATTTCATCAAATCATTCTCCAAACAAGGTTTCGGCCAAGTCACGGCTCACCCAAATGAAAGAAGTTTCACTCATATCAACGCGCCCTAGAGCACATCGGCATCGGCTTCAAATGACCAAAATTGAGAGGGAAAATTCCAAACAAGACCCGGGATCCGAATCCAATCTCATCAAGATTGAGGTCCATGTGATCTTTGTTAACAAAACCTCATCAACAACCACTTTGTTTAAATCGTAATCGAGGGCTCTCACCTCCCCCACATGCTCAAAATCTGTTCCAAATAGTCTCCAGGACACATACATCCCAATGCATCCCCTCTCATCACCATGCATCCCCACAAAAAATATCCCAAGGGCTCATGTAGCATGCACAAAACTTGAATCAATAGGAAAAATCCTAAGTGATTGAAGATCATAAATCATAATTTCCTGCCCAAAAGCTTAGGCTAAGTGCATCTTCGAAAGCAAGTAAATGCATCATCTCGCGAACATATGCGGTGATCTTTGTCATAATCATTCTGATTCTATGCATACATCTGTCATCATGAATGTCATATATACATCTTCCTCTCTACTAACCAATGCAGGGATTCGAACGTGAAAGACCATTTTCCTTCGCTATTGAGACTTACCCTCAACAAAGAAGATATTTACCAAAGTCCAAAATCAATGGTTTCAACAAAATCGCAAGAAATCAAATGCCCCTTTTCGGCAAGAGATGATTCCGGGCAAAACATGTGCAGATCACCTCCAGTGTCTACAAATCGGTCAGAGACGCCAAGTTCTCAAATACAGTACGGTCAGAGACGCCAAGTTCTCAAATACAAATCGGTCAGGGATGCCAAGTTCTCAAGTACAGTTCGGTCAGGGACGCCAAGTTCTCAAATACAAATCGGTCATAGACGCCAAGTTCTCAAGTACAGTTCGGTCAGGGACGCCAAGTTCTCAAATACAAATCGGTCATAGACGCCAAGTTCTCAAATACAAATCGGTCAGGGACGCCAAGTTCTCAAATACAGTTCGGTCAGAGACGCTAAGTTCTCAAAGGCAAGTAGGTCAGGGACGCCAAGTTCTCAAATACAGTTCGGTCAGAGACGCTAAGTTCTCAAAGGCAAGTAGGTCAGGGACGCCAAGTTCTCAAATACAGTCCGGACAGAGACGCCAAGTTCTCAAAGATGCATCAAGACTCTCAACACTATCAACTACCACACAGCCCCCCGCAACTTGCTCTCCTGCAGGTAAGCACAGCAAAGGTACGTTAGTCCTTCAACATATCTCAAAAATAAGCATGCACTCACAAATGTTGCATGATTACCCATAGATTTAGCTATTCCTATCTCCGCAAACAGCAACGTAAGCTTTAGTCAATCCTCGGGCGACTTCCCTAAAATAGTCAATCCTCGGGCGACTTCCCTAAAATAGTCAAACCATAGGGTGACTCCCCTAAGAGTAGTCAACCTTGGGTACAAAGCTCATAGCCTCTCGTTATCGCCACCTCCTTGACGAACTATGTAGCCTACCATAGGTCCAGTCACTTGACCAATACGGTCGCCCTTTTCCCCGATAGTTCTCGTAAGCCCGAATCTTCCCCAGCGAGGACACCTTCAAATAGTCTCCCTCAGGTACAAAACCTCGACTTAGAATCATACTCCTGAACTAAGTCCCCATTTAGGTTCATACTCCTGAACTAAATCTCGACTTAGAATCATACTCTTGAACTAAGTCCCCATTTAGGTTCATACCCCTGAACTAAACCTCGACTTAGAACCATACTCCTGAACTAAGTCCCCATTTAGGTTCATACCCCTAAACTAAACCTCAACTTAGGATCATACTCCTGAACTAAGTCCCCATTTAGGTTCATACTCCTGAACTGAAACCCCGACTTAGGTTCATACTCCTGAACTGAGTCCCCACTTAGGTCCATACTCCTGAACTAAATTCTCATACTCCTGAACTAAATTCTCATTTAGGTTCATACTCCTGAACTAAATTCTCATTTAGGTTCATACTTCTGAACTAAACCTCAGCTTAGGTTCATCCCCAACGAAAGTTAACGAAATTTCAGCCCCTTCAAATGAAGTCCACCAAAAGACTGTCTATCCCCTCGGAATCTGTCCCCAACAAAAGGATACGAACATCGAAGGAAATCATTTCAAAACAAGTTGATACCTCCAGATCACCCTTTGTCAAGGTTCGAGGCACCTAAGATGCCATCATCAAGGTTTGAGGCACCTAAGACGCCATCATCCAGGTTCGAGGCACCTAAAACGCCATCATTAAGGTTTGAGGCACCTAAAACGCTATCACACACAACACTAGGAAAGCGATAAATCGCAATCATCCCCTAATTAGACAAACCGAAATCATTACCAGGGTGACTTCCCAAAAATAGTCAGATCATAGGGTGACTTCCCAAAAATAGTCAGATCTTAGGGTGACTTCCCAAAAATAGTCAGATCTTAGGGTGACTTCCCAAAAATAGTCAGATCATAGGGCGACTTCCCAAAAATAGTCAAATCATAGGGCGACTTCCCAAAAATAGTCTAATCTTAGGGTGACTTCCCAAAAATAGTCAGATCATAGGGCGACTTCCAAAAAATAGTCAGATCTCAGGGCGACTTCCCAAAAATAGTCAAATCTTAGGGTCAAAAACCCGAACTACGACTGGCTTGATTCCTCTTAAGGATACGTAGGTAGCCTATCATTAGGTTCAGCCATCAGACCGAAAATGGTCATTCCTATCCCCAGCAGAGCGGATATACAACTCTAAGCCACCAGACCAAAATGGTCATCTTCTATCCCCAGCAGAGTTTCTTTCAGCAACCAACTGCATAACTCGCTCGCCAGGTTGACATCCTAAAACAGTCACTCCAGGGTCGAAGACCTGAACTACGACCGGCTTGATTCCCCAATCGGGATACGTAGGTAGCCTATCGCTAGGTTCATCCACTCGATCACTTGATCATCCTGTCAAATTTGGAGCCTTACTCTTATCGACGACCCCGCTTCCTTCGAAAGCGCCGTCGCCGAGGGGCTACTGTAAGTACTCCAATTTGAGTTGTTAGCATTTTCGTTAGAAAATTAACGGAAGTTTTAACATTCCTAACATTTCTAACATTTCTAACCAACCAAGGGTAGATTAGGGTTTGCCATTTAAAGATAAACCAAGGAAAGAATCTCAAAAAGCAAAAGAAATTGGAAAAATCCGAATTGGGCAAGTTGAAAAACATAAACTGCTGGATTTTTGAATTTTATTCTTCCTGTTCAAAGCCTGGAGCAGCATTTAATGCACCAGGCACGTTTACAATACCCTCCGCGCGGATCCTATTGACATTTCCAGAGGCCTATAAATTGAACCCTCCTCTCTCAGTCTACACAACACAATTGGCTCATAGAAGTTATATTCTGGCAAAAAATAGGGAGAAAACAGTGGGAATTCACTAGAATTGCCACCATTTTCTCTTCAATCTTTCCCAAACCCCACTCACTCAAAATACTTTCAAAACACTCTCATACATACTCTCATACATACACCAATCCAAGCTCAAATCACCCCTTAGGAGGAGGATTAGAGAGAAAACATAGAGGACTTAAGTGTTATCTACTTGTTTTCTCTTTGACCAACTCTATCATCAAACCCTAAACACATTCAAGCCTTGAATCCACCCAAACACAAATCCAAACACCAAATCTTGACACTCCTCAAGTCAAACACCAAATCTTGATACTCCTCAAGTTAAATTCCAAGCCTAGGAAGATAGGGTGTCACCATTGGTAAAGCCCTCCTTCTCTAAACCCTAAAACTCCCTTTTAACTTCTTGTTCATCTTGTTCTTCTTACTTTGATTTACTTTATGTCTAGTTTAACTTAAATCTTGACCTAATATGGTCATCTTGAAGTTCATTTTCATGAATGACCATCTCAAATGGTCCACATTTTAAATCTCTAGTTGATTTTTCTCTTTATTTCATCTCTACAAAATTCCCCTTCCCAAGCAAATGAAGTGCTTAGTCCTAATGTACCCCAAGGATGATTTGATATAGTTGATTCACCACTAAAAGGTCAAGTGATCACTAATCAAAACCTAGGGAAATGGGGACAAGCATGGATGCAAAACCCCCTTTAAAATCATGTTTTCCTTCTTGAGAAGTTGCTGTCCAGTAGCAATTTTCTAAGACCCCAGTCCATGGTCTAATTTTTTGGACACAGATAAACTTGGAATTTGGTGTTGACTACAAAACACTTTTTGTATCCAACATCTAGATATTTCCATACATATTTTTACTTTATTTTTTGCGCGAGTAAAACTCCATTTTTCAAATTTTCCTTTAAAGGTCAGTTCATCAGTCTCTGGAAGTCCAGATTTCACATCTGAGATTTCCAGAAGGTTTTGGGTCCTCAAAGCTTCTCCAAAATGGAAAATTCTTTCACAAAAATTTTATTTGAGGTGTCTGGAACAACTTTAATTCTCTGATTTTTCTCAGATTATGAAGTTTTAAAGCCCTTAAATCCATTTCAAAATCAAGTGTCCACTGCCTTTTTCATTCTGGCAGAAGTGGTTTCCAACTTCCAAAAATCTTTTGAGTACCAAAATTCAACCCAAAAATCACACCAAAAATCATGGGATCTGTCCAAAGTCTAATAAAGAATTACCAATCTTTACATTCCTCAGTTTAAACTTATTTTGGCCAAAGTAACACACACACACACACACACACACACACACACACACACAAACAAATGATTTTGAATGTTTGGAAGACTCGTTTTACGATGCATTCCGGGTGCACACTAACGTCCTTCCCGGCGTGTAACGTGACCTCCGAACCCAAATCTCTAATCTCGGGCATTTTTCAAAGTTTTGGCCCTTAAAACAAAAATGGCGTGGCGACTCCGTTTGATTTTCAAAAAAAAACCGGGTACATCACAATGTTGGTCGACACTATAGCCAATTTCGAGGTTAAATCCTTCGTGGAAAATTTTGCCAGCTACAATCAGATCAAGATGGCTGAAGAAGACCAAGAGAAAACCGCCTTCACTACCCCGTGGGAAACCTACTACTACACAGTAATGCAGTTCGGATTAAAGAATGCTGGGGCTACCTACCAACGGTCAAATAGCTCATCGATAAACCCTCATTGTCAATGAGACTAGCCAAATGGTCCTTTTTCCTGGCAGAATTCGACATCAAGTACGTAACCCAGAAGTCAATCAAAGGATGAGTAATGGCTGAACAGTTGGCCGAATTCCCAAGTGACGAAGCCAAAGGTCCCGAACCACAATTTCCGGATGAAGGAATTTTCACGCTTGAAGGCAAACATCGATGGCAACTCTTCTTCGACGGAGCAGCTAACAAGAGAGGCAATGGCATCAGAATGCTCTTGGTAGACCCAGAAGACAAGCACACCCCAATCACCATAAAGCTAAACTTTGTGGTGACCAACAATGTTGCCAAATACGAAGCATGCGCTGTCGGTTTAGAGGCCGCCCTCGAAAGGAACTTCCAAGAGTTAGAGGTCTACAGGGGCTCATCTTTGATCATCCATCAAGTTAGCACCAAGTGGAAAATGATAGACCCGGGTCTGCAAAAATACCATGCGTGCATGGAAGACCTTATCGCTCAATTCAAGGAGGTCGCCTTTCACTAATTGCCAAGAGACCGGAATAGGTTTGCAGACGCTCTAGCCACCTTGGCTCCACTCGTTGAGATCCCCAAAGGGAAATTGGTAAAACCATTCAAAATAGGAAGGAAAGAAATTCCTGCCTACTGCTGTGAAATCAAGGCAGAACCCGAGCCAATCAACGAGCCGTGGTACAACCAAATCTACCAGTACCTCAAAAAACGGAGAAACCACTTTCATAAATGAGGAAGGCAAATAAAAAGAAGGAATCAAAGCCAAGAGCATCGTGGCCCTAAAGTGCATTTCCTGTCATTTTGTCATCCTGGGGATATGCTATACAAAAAGCGCTACCAAGGACAGCTCCTCCGGTGCATCAGCAATGAAAAGGCGGTCAAGCTCATGAACGAAGTCCATAATAGGGCTTGCGGTCCCCAAATGATTGCTCGACCCTGATGCAGATCATTCTTCGAATGGGACACTATTGGATCTCCATGGACGCGGACTGCATCCACTTTGTGAGAAGTTGTGACAAGTGCCAAGGATTCTCCAACCTTAACCTTCTTATGTCGATATAACATCCCAAATGAAGTCATATCAGACAACAGATCTCACTTGAGGGAGACTGCGACAGATTGTTGGCTGAATTCAAGATCACACGCCATATGTCCTCTCCTTATAGACCACAAACCAACGGTGCAATGGAAGTAGCAAACAAAACCCTCAAAAGGAACATCAGAAAAATGATAGTACGAGAACGAGATTGGACCGAGAAGCTGCATCTGGCACTTTGGGGCTACCGAACATCAGTCAGAACTGCTATGGGAGAAACCCCATTCGCACTGATCTATGGAATGGAAGCAGTATTGCCCATAGAGTTGGAAATTCCATCACTCCGAGTGCTATTGGAAAACGAAGTCAATGAAGTGGAATGGCTCCGAAGCCGACACGATGAATTGGACATACTGGGCGAACGTCGAATAAAGGCCATGGAACACATTCGAGCCTACCAAGGCCAAATGGCTAGAGCTTTCGACAAGAAGGTCAAATCCCCAGATATCATGGAAGGCGATCTGGTGCTCAAGGAGAATCCTCCCACCCAAATCAACCCACTTGGAAAATGGGACCAACATGGATCGGCTCATTCGTGGTTCAAAAAATCTTCTAAGGAGGTGACATGAAACAGACAGATCTAGATGGGAATCCCTTCGTGAACCCGTCAACGGAAGCAAGCTCCGCCGATATTTCGCCTAAAGAATATCGAGTCTTCTTCTCCCCCCTCTACATTCTAAAAAATAAAAATAAAAATGCAAAGGTGTTGAAAAACATACCCAGCTAGATTGAAAACCTGAAATAGGGCAATCTGTGAGTACCCCAATCCGAACCCATGATTTGGATCCACTTTAATTAAAATTTGGGCTTATATAATTGCTAAAAGGCAATATTTAGTCCAAATATCCCAGCAGCCCATCAGTCCATTGGGCCTGCCAAGCTTTCGGCCCAATATGGCCAAAAGGTGTACGCTGTCGTCCGACATAGAAGTCACTAAGGCGGTTTAACTGCCCTTGTCGTGCGACATAAGACTCCCCATCATCCTGCCTATAAATACAAGGCATGGCTGATCATTTTGGAGGACTTGGAGTGAATATTGGGGAGGATACCAGTAATATAGGGGAAACTCTATCCAAATAGAGTCTCTCTCTCTCTCTCTCATACACACACTCACCTCCCTCCTCACACACACACACACACTTCAAGGCCAAGACCTAAAGAAGCTTCCTTTATTGGTGTGTAGAAGGGGTAGACACCATACTATTGGTGATCTCACCTTGTGGACTACAATAGGTAGCCACTAAACCCTTCTCCCTCTTTAAATAAAGTCTTTAATACATTTATAATACATTGCATGCTTACTTGCTTTAATATTATGTAAAAATCGGGATTTTTGCATGATAAAGGTGGTGGAGAAGTGAATCTTCAATATTCACTTCTCCCCACCTCAGATCTGGACATTTGGTCATCTTAGGATCAATAAAGATCCAATCTTTATGCATTTGCATCGAGTTAGGAGGTGATGGCTACTTCAAAGTGGCCAAAAACATGTGATCTATCACATTTTGCCACTAAAGCCATGTGATCCTCCCATAATACTCATATATTATTGTTATATTACTGTTTACAGTTGTTAAATATGCTTGGTTTGCCTTGAGGAACAAAGGGGAAACAAACAGACTGAAGGGCACAGAAATGGCCTATCTATGTCGGACGACATAGGACTCCATGGAGATCCTGTGTCATACGACATGGAGATCCCAGAAGGCTGTAAAGCCATTCTTGGACTTCAGATCTGTCCAGTTTATTCCCTTTGCAACTCAGAGCTTTCTTAAGCATTCTCGTGGCTCATAAGCTACTATTTGAGTGCCTATGATCTGTTTGGGTGCGATTTATTGGAGGCGGATCGTCATATGACATGGATAACTTCGGATGTTCCATGTCACATGACATCCGTATCATTCAAAGTCTATCGTGACTTTGCTCACTCCCGTCAATCCCAAACTGATTTTAGACCTTCAAATAGTGTCTTTAATGAGTCCAATAAATGTCATTTCCAGTTCCAGAAAGCAGTTTGGTCATTGTAATAAATAATCTGACCAAGAGACATCATGTCGTGCGACACCCTCTTTCTGGGAGGTCTTGTGTCGGACGACATAGGAGTTCTCTGGGCAGATTGTCTTACCTTCTGCCTTGTTTTGATAATCATAATATGTAAAAGGGGTGTGGCCCCCCTGTCATGGCTCACAAGTTGTACTCAGCTTTCATATTATCAATGAAAATGTCAAATTTGCATGTTTTGCACATCGACACATATTGCACACACACTTTGAATGTCCAAAATTGTCCAATGTTGATTGAAAGTCTCGAAAGAGGCGTGTTGGGTGAACTCTCTAGTTCTTCTCAAACACGTAACCAGACTCCCGGACCCAAAATTTCTCAAAATAGGTTTTTCAATGTTTTCCTCTAAAAACGGCGTAGCGACTCCCAAAACCGAAGTTTTCAAAACTCATCGTATCATTTTCAACACATTAAAAAAAAACTCTTTCAAAAAGGGAGAAAATGATATTCGATTTTTTTCTTTTTCGGCGAGCGTTCATTCAGTTGCGACTCCGCTGGGGACATTGAAAAACTTTTTGTTCTAAAAAATGAAGACGATACTCGGTATATAGGTGGAAAACACTAACCTTCCAGTATCGCTCCCTAACCCGGGGCTTGGGATAAATGGTGGTCTAACAATCCCACGTACTAGTATCATTCTTTTATTTTCTGAAAAAAGAGAAAAGTTTTTCTTAAGAGAGTCTAACTTTCTTCAAATCAACTTGGACAATTTCGACATTCACCTTGTGTGTACATTTGTGTCATTTTGTGTGCTCAAATGCACCTTGCCATGCTTTGGTATGTGACACTATTGAAAGTCTCGAAAGAGGCGTGTTGGGTGAACTCTCTAGTTCTTCCCAAACACGTAACCAGACTCCCGGACCCAAAATCTCTAAAAATAGGTTTTTCAATGTTTTCCTCTAAAAACGGCGTGGCGACTCCCAAAATCAAAGTTTTCAAAACTCATCGTATCATTTTCAACACATTAAAAACTCTTTCAAAAAGGGAGAAAATGATAAATCGATTTCGATTTTTTCTTTTCGGCGAGCGTTCATTTCAGTGGCGACTCCGCTGGGGACATTGAAAAACTTTTTGTTCTAAAAAAATGAAGACGATACTCGGTATATAGGTGGAAACCACTAACCTTCCTGTATCGCTCCCTAACCCGGGGCTTGGGATAAATGGTGGTCTAACAATCCCACGTACCAGTATCATTCTTCTATTTTCTGAAAAAAGAGAAAAGTTTTTCTTAAGAGAGTCTAACTTTCTTCAAATCAACTTGGACAATTTCGACATTCACCTTGTGTGTACATTTGTGTCATTTTGTGTGCTCAAATGCACCTTGCCATGCTTTGGTATGTGACACTATTGGAAGCCGGGGCTTCCCCTTTTGCAATTTGCTCTTCCCGTTGATCAAGAACAGGGCAGGATGACGCTGGACTACAACTACTGGTAAATTCTGATATTTGGGGCAGTCCCCTTTTGTCATGCTTTGACTCATTCTCTTGTTTTTTTTTCTTTTCATATTGCATAAAAAAAAACAAAAAAAAATCTTTTACAAAAAAAGCAAAAAAAATATTTTTCCTAGAAAATACCTTCCACACTACTCGCACTCTACCCACACATAGAGTTAGAACCCGGGAGTGTACGGACGGCATCGTGGAAAGTGACATTTTTCGCTGACGTTTGAGTGCCAAAAGTCCTCCTAGCCAGTGAGTCAGCCAACACTTGTCCGTGACACACTTTCTACCATGACTGGTTGGTTTTTGGCCAATGCTTTTCAAAACATTTTAAACTCGATTTTCAAAATTTTCTCACAAAGTCCGAGTCATGCATCGTCTCCAAAAATCTTGGCATACTTTCCCTCTTCGTGTCGGAATCACGACATAATTCAAATGTAAGTACACGTTAAGATCTCTACATATCTCGACGTAGGTACATATTGATTTCTCGGCTTGGCTTCATAAGAAGCCATGACGCGTTTTCGACATGTGTCAACGCGGGACCATGTCGACTTCTTAACGCATACTAACATAAATTAGGCCGAAATTTCGCCACCAAGTGACGAGAGGCCATGCCAAATTTTTCAACTCGAAATGAGGAGAGGTCATGCCCAATTCTTCCAGGGTTTTACCTGCAAATTGCGGTCTCGTACAATCAAGCGTACTTTTGACCCTCTCTCCTCCCAAATTTAGACGTTGACTTGGACTTGGTTTTGAAAACCCCGAGTTTGACTTGTTTTGGCTCGTATGCCCATAGCTTCGTTCTCCCTTTCGATTGGTGGGTTCCACGTGCCCTATAGGACCTCTGCCGGGATTGTCCATCCCGGAGGTGCAATACAGGTGGAATACAGGGGGTCTATAGACTTAGTGATGGAACCCACTAATCCAGGAATAGCGTAGAATGCAAAAAAGAAGGTTTCCCCCTTTTCCAACCATTCCTAGGATTAATAAAAATCATTTTTTAAAAAAAAAAAAAAAAAACATAAAAATATATATATATATATATATATATATATATATATATATATATATATATATATATATATATATATATATATATATATATACATATATATATATATATATATATATATATATATATATATATATATATATATATATATAAAAAAAGAGCATATGCATGAGTCCGTCCTCAGCCTATCCTCTCCCCTACCTAAAGCCATTCTCTCCCCTTTCAGCGAGCAAGTATTGGGTCAGAGTTCCGGGTGGTCGGTTAATCAGTTTCTCCCCAATCAGGGAATCGTTTCCAGCAGTCTCAGAAATGGCAGATTCGCAAGTTTCAGCGGGTTTGGGTCCGAATGCGGGTATTGATCCAGCTCAGAATCAGAATGCCAGCCAAGGTGTAAGGCCAGATCGAGGTCAGAATACGGGACAGGATGTCAAAGATTCTAAGTTTGGATTCCCTCTCAGCTCTGAAAGCAGTGAACGAACCAATCTTCCCTGGTCTCATTTTAGCCACTTTTTGCAAGAATATGAAGATCGTTATTTCTCAGAAGAAAAGGAAGCCGATACTACGGAACAGGGGCTGTTCAGATCACATCATGAGAAAGTAATTTACACAAGATGGCTAGAACAATCAAAAAGGATCGAGCAAGAAAGCTTCAGACGAGCATCTGTGTTGAGACTCATTAGTAAGGAGGCCAAAGCCCATCTTGAATCAATACCTCTCTGTAAACTGGCTCTCGGATGGACCGGATACGACCCTGAAGACAGTAATGACGAAGAGTTAGAGAAGGAAGATTTTTTCTATATTCTACCCAGAGTCAAATACATACCTCCCCCTCTCACTCTTCCCCCGCAATTTTTAGGAGGAGAAGTTGATTTAAAATCACCTCTTCCAGCCTTGGGAGTCTACGACAATCTCTGTTGTTGCACATGCCCATCCTCCCCTTTCAAATATGATCGGCGCTCTATTTTGACTGAAGTTCAAGAAATGTGGGATGACAGTTCCAATGATAGCAACGAAGATGATGACAACGAGAGTGAAGAATCACTTGAATCCCTAAGCTCAGAATCCACTCAGAATGATAATGTCGGGAGCGACCTCATGGATGCAAGGCATAATGGTTGGTTGTCGGCCAGTGACGACGAAGGGTCATCGACAAACGAAATGACAATGGAAATCGACCCCTATGAGGAATGTTTCTCAAAATGTGACTGTGGCCAATGCCCGAACACCCCGGAGGACGAGCAGAAGCCTGACCCAGCTAAAGATGAATATGAGTCCGAGATATTGGAACACAATGTCCCCTACGGAAAGCTGATCGGTGAATGGAAGCAGTTCATTGAAGCCTTAGTTGAAAAGGCAGGATTCCAGCCTCCAACGGATGACGAATTCGTGAACGTCATTGGATCCCTCTCTTCTTCCCCTACAATGGACGGTATCAAGGCATGGGGATTCTTGCCAAACCCCTTGAGCACACTGAGTGCCTGGAATCACTCAAAAAGGTTATCGATTTGGAAGCTACTCCCATTGCCTTTATACCTATGGACCCACACGATGCCTTTCTAATTGCCCCAATACCCGGGAATGGACCCTGAGTACTTCTCATTTGGACTCAGGTAGCCCGAGCCACAACGTTGGACCAAAAAAGCGGACACTGTCAATCTTTCTCTTGCGGTTGCTCAGCCTGCAAGAATGAGAGAAAATTGGTGTACGAAGAAATGGAAGTCGAATGTCAGAAAGTTATAGAAGTCTCGGAGGACGACTATATGACCGAAGACATGAAAGCCATGGATTTTGCTGGGGCTGAGTACGTAGATGTAAGTACCCAAATCTGGCTCATGCCTTCCGGTTAAGTTTCCCGGCAATTCCCAAACTTTCATAAAGTTCGAGGGCGATTCGGGAACTTTTCCAAACTTTCCAAGGGAGGAAGGACCTGCCAAGAATATTGAATTTGAGCAGAATCTAGCTGAAAAGGGCCTTCTAGAATGTCACCTTGCATGTTTCTAGAAAAATGCGGATCGGCGGCAAAGGTAGCCATACGGCCTCTTTTGCCGCAAATGAAGCCATGCGGCCTCTTTCGTGACCTTCTAGAATGCCACCTTGCATGTTTCTAGAAAAATGCGGATCGGCGGCAAATGTAGCCATACGGCCTCTTTTGCCGCAAATGAAGCCATGCGGCCTCTTTCGTGACCTTCTAGAATGCCACCTTGCATGTTTTACGGAAAAATGCGGGCCGACGGCAAATGTAGCCATACGGCCTCTTTTGCCGCAAATGAAGCCATACGACCTCTTTCGCCTTTTTCCAGCTGCCTATAAATAGAGGCCTCCTCTACCCATTTTACACACACAAAAATCATCCACCATCACACATAATCGTAAAATACACTCCCAAGGCTCAGCTTTGGAAGTCCAAGAAGGTGAAGAAGAAGGCCAAGAAGCCACCTCCTTCCTCCTTGAAGATCCAAGATCAAGTCCTCCTCCTAGCTCCGTCCAAAGAAGAAGAGGAAGCCATTGGTAACCTCGCACGCTCTAACCTTGCATCTTAAATTGCTATATGTGATTATATTTGCTCATTGCATTCATACATTGCATTTATCTTGCTTGGGACTTGGTAGTTTATCATAAAGATCATATCTTTATCCCCCTTTCCCCCTTTGCATGCATTAGGCATCCTTTGCCATTAAAAATCTAATCTTTGAATCAAAGGTGCATCCTTTGCACCTAAAAATGTATCTTTTCATTAAAAATGTCATTTTTGCATGCATTCTCCCATGTCCCCATTAGCAACCTCGGAACGGACCGGTGTAAAAGATCCTATCTTTACATCGTTCCTTCCATAAAGGTTTCATAATTTCTTTAGAAAGGGACAACCTTGAACCCTATATCTCCGATTATCACTTAAGATGAGTATGAAGCATCTATACAAGCTCGACCATCTTAAAGTGTAGGATTGATGGGCTAAGGACCCTCCTTTTCTAAAGAACCTCATCTTTGACCAAAAGAGAGTCATTCTCTCGATCACGCAAGTCCCGAGGGTCCCGAGGTTTAAAATGCGATGATCACAAGTCATAAGATGAGGACGGGATCATAATCCCAAATACATAAAATTCCAAGGAATCCCGAGCGACAACCAATAAATGGTTTGTACGTCCGGAAGACAACTTGGGACATTTCCCCCCCTTATTTTCAAACACATGCACACAAGAAAGCACGCAAGCAAGCACGATTAATGAAATCATGGGAGACTTGCTCCGGCAAGGCACCTTGGGTGAACGCCAAACGTTCTTCCCAAGGGGTAACTTAACCTCCGAACCCATAAAACCTTTTTTTCCAAGTTTTGAGGTAATCAAAATGGCGTGGCGACTCCATTTTTTTCAAATAACTCGGATGTCTTCAAACTCGCGTGAATCCAACACAAAATTTGGGCACCACATTCACAGTTTGGCGACTCCGCTGGGGATCATCCCAAAGGAGAAAAGCTTTATTTTCAAAATAAAAGTCGATACTTGGTATATAGGTGGACCCCACTTACCCTTCCTGTATCGCTCCCTAACCCGGGGCTTGGGATAACCAGGTGGTTTAACAATCCCACGTACCAGTATCCCCTTTTCAAAAAAAAAAATAATTTTGAAAAAAAATAGAAGAAAGCTTTTCCTTTTGAGCGGGTTAGACTCCCATCGCCGATTTCATTAATCATGCTTGCTTTCTTTACCATGCATTGCATCATTTGCATCTTGGAATCTGTGCATACTTTGAACGGGAAACAACCCGAAAAATAGCAAAAGGAGTGGAACCTGGAAAATTGATCCATGCAGTCGTACGACTCAATCCTCATTGGATTCTGACCGGGCGACCTCGGTGGCAATTCCACCGGGAAAAATCATGGTTAATCTGGCGGTCCTAGCGGCTTGGGGCTACTCGGCTCCATGGCCGGCAGGGCTTCCCGAGAAAATTTACGTGCTTATGTGTTGCATTTTCCCCGTCCCGAAAATCATTCCTTTAAAACACATTATGAAAATCTCTGTTTTAACTCAAAGGAACATTTTTAGGAGACCGCACACTACGCGCACTGATATATCCTGTACACTTTTGCACGCACGTCCTTCAAACCCGAGGGTGGTTCCAGTGCGATCACGGACAGCCTTACGATGCTCCCGGGCGCGCACGGAATCATCCCAACCTCCCCATGGCGGCCGGTGTCGACCAATGGACGGTCCGGTGTCACATGTTTCAAAAAACCATGACTTTTGGTTGGTTTTTGGTCTAGTCCGTGTCATATAGCCAGGTTGCATACCCTCGTAAAGGTCAAGCCTTAGTTCATAACGGAAGAAGAACTACGCCAAAATTCCGACAAGGAAAAATTGGCGAGATCTCAACTCCGACATTGACTATTGACCTTGACCCACGGAATGCGTAAGAGTCAAGAAGTCTTTGCCAAAAAATCAAAAGATCTTTCGCTCAAGCGAAGCTCTGCCAAAATTCCGACAAGGAAAAATTGGCAAGATCTTGACCGGCATTGACTTGATTCCGAGCTCACGCTGCGTATGCAACGAAGTTCAATGTGACATCTGTGTGTCATCGGCTTTTGACCCATGCCTATTATATTCTCGGACATTACCGAAAGTCAAAAACCGTCATTCGCTCAAGCGAAATTCTGCCAAAGATCCGTCAAGGCAGAGAGACGAGACTTTCCCGGTATTGCCTTGACTATAATCCGCATCGCTCGTGCGTTAAAAGTTCCTATGACCCGCTAGACCCGTTAGGAGCGTTCTTTACTCTCGGTTGGTGGGATCCGCGTGCCCTATAGGACCCTCGCCAGGCATGTCACCAGGGAGGTCGAAATACAGGTGGAATACGAGGGGCTTATAGACGTAGTGACGGAACCCACTGATCCAGGATCTAGAGTAGTTGTGAAAAAGAAGGGCAGAACCCCTTTTCCAACCAATTAGAGATTAATAAAAGACATTGTTTTAAGTAAACTTGAACAATTAGTGTAATCATAATTGCATGTTCCTATCTCTGAAATCCCTAATCGAGACCTTTTTGGTCTGATCTCCGTTTTCCTCATCCCGACCTTTCATGGTCAAATCCCTAATCGAGATATTTTCGGTCTGATTTTTGATTTTCTTATCCCTACCTTTCATGGTAAAATCCCTAATCGAGATCTTTTCGGTCCGATTTTTGATTTTCTTATCCCTACCTTTCATGGTCAAATCCCTAATCGAGATCTTTTCGGTCCGATTTTTGATTTTCTTATCCCTACCTTTCATTGTCAAATCCCTAATCGAGATCTTTTCGGTCCGATTTTTGATTTTCTTGTCCCGACCTTTCATGGTCAATCTCTAATCGAGACCTCCTCGGTCCGATTCCCAGATTTTGCCTCAAACTCAGACCTTTCATGGTCAAATCTCTGTCGCAGACCTCCCTTCGAGTCCGATCTCCGATTTTCCCATCTCGACCTTTCATGGTCAAATCCTTAATGCGTGACCCCCTTGAGTCACGATCTCTACTTCAATCTTGACCTTTCGAGGTCTCGTCTTTTCCGATCAATTAGGATTTAGGGAAAAATGTGTTACAGGCAAAACTTAAGCAAATAAGTGCATGTTACTTGAGCCTTCGGACGCCTAAACACTTACCTCCCAAACCCCTAAACACTTACTCCGAGTCTAAACCTTGTCTACCCCCAGTCTAAACCTCTCCTATCCCTTTCCATGCAGCGAGAAAGAAGTGGGTGAGAACACCGGGTCAGCTGACTTGTTGCAGTCAGCGAATTCTCGGAGCAGTTCACGGACGAGAATCCTCGGCTTTGTCGATCCCGGAGAGAGTCGGAGAATGGCCGATTTGTGACGAGAGAAACGGTGAGAGTTTGTTTAGGTAACCGAGATGACTAGGGAAAGAAAAGTTAGCGCTTAGCCTTGGAAAACGGTCGTAAGGTCCATGGTGAACGGCAAGCCATGCTCATTGATGCGCTCCGTCGTCATGGGGTTGCGAGATAGATGGTTGAGTCCAATGGTTCCACTGGTTATGGTAGAAGATGAGACTCAGAAACGGCAACCAATTCCCATCTACGGCTCCCCAGAGTCTATAACCAATGCCCTCCTCTATTCCATAATATGATCCCTTACCCGAAAGGAGACTACCTTCTCCGCATCGGAGTCCTTTCCAACGGCTTATCCCAAGCCATCGGGGCTCAACGCCCTTGCCTCCTCGAGATAAGACGAACCAGGCTTTGAATCCTCCCAAACATATCCACGATATCCCTCGAAGTCCACTCCGGGTCTCACTTCCTTGCCAAGCGAGTAATATGCTCGAGTCGACGGAATTGCAAAGATTCCAAGCATCTAGTGACTTTTCCAGCAAGCCCATTTCTTTGGACAACTTGTGCTTGCTCCAGCTGCCCCGTGGCCTCAAATCCCTCCACTTCCACCAGTATCATGGGCACATAACGGATCACTGCCTCAGTCTGCGATAGGGGATTCAGAAGCTAGCAGAAAAATGGAAAGCTCAAACGTCCTGGCAGTCCAACCAGCAAAGAGTAGCTAGACTAGGGTGTACCTATCCTTAAAAAAAAAAAGTCTCTCAGTCAACCTTCGTAGGTTCTAGTACTTTTCTCTTTCAATCAAGTCCTCCTCGGACATTGTAATTAGTCTTCAATTTTCTATAAGAGAGTCTTCTTCTTTTCTCGCTAGACTTAAGACATTATTTGCACACCTACATTACATTCAATGAAATGGTTTTATTTTATATGATCACTTGCATTGCTCAACAAACAATCTCTCGAAATAATTCACGTTCCGATTAATCAGTGTGAGAAAGTCAACTAATGCCATCAAGCCATACACTTTCCTTACCCCATAAAAGACCTCCATCAAGCCATACACTTTCCCAAACCATGTCCACCTTCACCTTGACCAAGTCAACGACGGCGGCAACATCAAGGGACAACAAAAGGCCACTCAGCTTCGAATAATTGACCCCATGTCAACAGCAACCTAAGAGCTTGCCAAGAATGTTCAAGCAGGGGCTCGCCTTGGTCCTCATGTGCTCAAAAAAAAAAAAAAAAATGTAGTGCAAAAAGAGTAATACCCGGACTATGCGAATATCCCAAAAAAGGGGCGAGTCTAGGCAAAAAACGGGGTTGCGCATATATAAAAAAAAAAAAAAAAAAAAGAAAAGGAAAAATCTTAGTGAAAAAGAGTAATACCTAGTAGACTGAAAATCCCAAAAGGGCGGGTCTAGGCAAAAAACGAGGGTTGCACATAAAAATAAAGAAAAATGAGGCCCGAGGACCCGGCCTTACCAATCAAAAGCTTGACGGACGAGGCAAGACCAAAGCTCAAAAAATGAAAGTTGTCGACAACAATGGGGCGGTCAGTGGAAGCAAAAGCGGAAGCATTTCATAAGCCTTTAGGCATATGCAAGTCCTTTCTCCCCGATTGAAAGACGAGAATCGAAGCTATTGAAGCGGCCGTGTCCAAGAATGACTTGGTCAGGAATCATCCAGAGGCCCATGACCTCATCATCCGATCTTCTCATCCTAGCCTTTTCACTAAAGGAACCACAAATCCCATTTCCCAAAACAACACTGTCGGCCAAGGCCGAACTACGGCGACCTGAGCTCCTCACAATAGAGGGAACGTAGGCAACCAGACAATGGTCAGGTCATAAGCATATTCAAATTAGAAAAACCTGGTCTCATGAGCCAAATGACCTCTCTCCCATAGACACAGTCAAATCCCCGAAAACCGGTCTCATCAATGACCCTCCCTATACACAAACCTTTCTTTCACACCCGACCAACCTTGATCCGCGACATTGGTTGACTTTCTCCTCATGACTAATAAGAATGTTTTTTATATCGAGATTAGTGGTTGAATAACTTGAACATCAATAAAGGGTTTTAAGCAATCTTGTGATCATTGTAAATAAAACAAGTTTCGGATGTCTTGACAAGTCTTCTCTTTCTACATCTTAGGAAAAATAGTGCTAAACACGATTTTACGTCGGGCGTGGGCTTCCATACACTTTTACCAACCTTTCTACGCTTATACTCTCTCAAAAGAGTCAAACCCTAAGCGAGTTTTGTGCCTACATCGAATAAGGCCATCAAAAATAACACAAAAAATCGGGATTATTCCCACCTTTTTGAAAAATATGCCCCTGCATGGACATATCTTCTTAAAATTCTTCTCTTTGTCTGCGTCTCCTTAAGGTTGACTGGTTGACTAAAAAAAATAGAAATAAAAAAAAAGAAAAAGGATAGGTTTTCCCTCTTCTGCTACAATTCGCATTAGGGCTGCCTCGAAACTCTTTCAGTTTGGGGCTTTGCCAAGTCATTCCTTTAAACAGGGGCTTCTTTAGCCATGTTTAGGGGTTCATATCGGGTTCTTCACTAGGTCCTAGATGGATTCGGTCTTGAGTCGAGATCAATTTCATAATCACGTTCGCAATACCATTGATATTGGGATTTTTGTTAGGTCACGGTGAGGGGCTTCGCCAAGTCACTTCGCCTACTCAGTTCATTCAGCAGGGGCTTTGCCAAATGAAAGGATCTTTCCTTGCTTTAGTAAGACATGGGGCTTTGCAGAAAGTTTTTTCCTCAGACCGGAGCTCCGATAAGTCACATCCATCCCTAGAAGAGAGGTTTGGTCACTTCAACATCTGCTTTGGTTATAAAAGCCTGTCAGCATCAGCTTCAAGCGCCAGAGTTTAAGAAAAGGACCTTAATCAGGACCCGAGGTTTAAACCCAGTCTCAGCCCAAGAGGGAATTCTAGTCCACGTTGACAAAATCTCAGCAACAACAGCAGTTCAGTCCGCACCCAAGGGATACAACCCCACCTGCTTGAAACCCGTCTTAAACACATTCCATATGTACATCCAGACCCAGTCTCTACCATTGTTTCCAAGAAAAAAAAATCACCCCCAGGCTCAAGTAACGTGCCAATTGCTAAAAATAACATTTTCTCCCAAAAACGCCTCCGTTACTTCCGTTATAACGAGATAACGCTAGGCTTGCTTTCCTAATTGTCAAAACCAACTTTGGCTACCTCTATCACGAGATTGAAGTATGCTCAAGTTTTCCAGTTATAGCTGCCTCTATCTACTCGATAGTGACGTAAGCTTTAGCTTCCTCAGATGTTGACCTCCACTAATCGTCAAAACCTCAAGAATCCTAGACATCGTTCCTAGTCTGTCTAGGTAGAAGCTTGAACTACGATCAAGGCTTGATTCCTCCGGGATACGTAGGTAGCCTTTCATAAAAGGTTCAGCCATCCGACCACTTTGGTCACCTTTTTCTTCCTCCACTCTCCAATGGTGCGTAAGCTTTTCATAAAAGTCCAATTTTTTGACCACATTGGTCACCCCTTTTGATTTGGCACATTCCTTGTAGGATCGGTTGTTTGACCTACTAGGTCACCCCGTTTCCATCCTTATAGGAAGGGACCAAATATCTCTTTGCCATTGTCCCAAGAAGGCCAGGTAAGTGATCTCTTTTGGTCACCCAATTCCAACCTGTGTCTGCAATTCCATTCCAGTTCCAAAGACATACTAAGCCTCTGTGGCCTGTTTTTACCATTTTGCCCCCGAAGGCTCCATTTTACAATTTTGTCCCCCCGTAGGCTTCTTTTACCCTTTTATTGCCCCTGGCATTTTCAATCACTTTCAATTCAGTTTTCCCTCTAGTGCCCCCGAGGCCTATTTTACAAATTTACCTCTGTGATTCAGTTTATTTGCCCTTGGCATTTTCAATTTTATTTTTCAAATAATCAGAATACATCCCAGTTTTCTTTACAAAAAATTATTCGGGTGCGTCCCACTTTTCTTTACAAAAACTATTGATTCCTTCCAACTTCTCTACAAAATCCAACCTTTTTCGCAATCTCCGTTATTCCGTTATAACGGGATAACGTTAGGTGACAGCCTCCGAATTGTCAAAACTCTAAACTTGTGCTACCTCTATCCGCGAATAGTGATGTATGCCCAAGTCATTCCAACTTGTGCTCCAACTTATGCTACCTCTATCCGCGAATAGTGATGTATGCCCAAGTCATTCCAACTTGTGCTACCTCTATCCGCGAATAGTGATGTATGCCCAAGTCATTCCAACTTTTGCTACCTCTATCCGCGAATAGTGATGTATGCCCAAGTCATTCCAACTTGTGCTACCTCTATCCGCGAATAGTGATGTATGCCCAAGTCATTCCAACTTGTGCTACCTCTATCCGCGAATAGTGATGTATGCCCAAGTCATTCCAACTTCTGTGCTCCAACTTGTGCTACCTCTATCCGCGCGAAATTAGGATGTGCATGCCCAAGTCATTCCAACTTGCTGGCTACTCTATCCGCGAATAGTGATGTATGCCCAAGTCATTCCAACTTGTGCTACCTCTATCCGCGAATAGTGATGTATGCCCAAGTCATTCCAACTTGTGCTACCTCTATCCGCGAATAGTGATGTATGCCCAAGTCATTCCAACTTGTGCTACCTCTATCCGCGAATAGTGATGTACGCCCAAGTCATTCCAACTTGTGCTACCTCTATCCGCGAATAGTGATGTATGCCCAAGTCATTCCAACTTGTGCTACCTCTATCCGCGAATAGTGATGTATGCCCAAGTCATTCCAACTTGTGCTCCAACTTGTGCTACCTCTATCCGCGAATAGTGATGTATGCCCAAGTCATTCCAACTTGTGCTACCTCTATCCGCGAATAGTGATGTATGCCCAAGTCATTCCAACTTGTGCTACCTCTATCCGCGAATAGTGATGTATGCCCAAGTCATTCCAACTTGTGCTACCTCTATCCGCGAATAGTGATGTATGCCCAAGTCATTCCAACTTGTGCTCCAACTTGTGCTACCTCTATCCGCGAATAGTGATGTATGCCCAAGTCATTCCAACTTGTGCTACCTCTATCCGCGAATAGTGACGTATGCCCAAGTCATTTCAACTTGTGCTACCTCTATCCGCGAATAGTGACGTATGCCCAAATCATTTCAACTTGTGCTACCTCTATCCGCGAATAGTGACGTATGCCCAAGTCATTTCAACTTGTGCTACCTCTATCCGCGAATAGTGACGTACGCTCAAGTTTCCCAACTTAAGTTACCTCTATCTCCGTCATAAAAGAGATAGCGCCATAAGCTTCTTCAGGTGACAGCCTCCAGTAATTGTCAAAATCTCAAGGATCCTAGACATCGTTCCTAACTATCTAGTGATACTTGAACTACGATCAAGGCTTGATTCCTCCGGGATACGTAGGTAGCCTTTCCTAGAAGCTGTCCAGTGATACATCCGACCACTTTCGTCACCTGTTCCTTCGTCACTCCTCAATGATGAAGTAGTCCATCATAAGAGACTTCGTTATTCGACCACCTAGGTCATTTCTAGCACATCCCCAGTAGGATCCATTGCTTGACCCTTTAGGTCATTTTCTTTCCTTTTTCCCCAGCAAGAGACTAGTTTTCTCTTCTCCCTTCCTCAGCGGATCTTATTCCGAACTACGGCTTGGCTTGATTCCTCC
The DNA here is from genome assembly GCA_022495995.1 of Adenophora triphylla var. japonica. NCBI lineage: Eukaryota > Viridiplantae > Streptophyta > Magnoliopsida > Asterales > Campanulaceae > Adenophora > Adenophora triphylla. The sequence goes on along the minus strand of JAFEMH010006401.1, from coordinate 10,325 downwards.
GGGATACGTAGGTAGCCTTCCAAAAGGTTCAGCCACTCGACCGTCTTGGTCATCTAATCCGTCTCGGCATTCGCCAGATCGGATCCTTTTCTATCGACAACCCCACTTGCCTTGCAAGTGACGTTGCCGAGGGCCTGTAAGTACCCAAATCTGGCTCATGCCTTCCGGTTAAGTTTCCCGGCAATTCCCAAACTTTCATAAAGTTCGAGGGCGATTCGGGAACTTTTCCAAACTTTCCAAGGGAGGAAGGAACTGCCAAGAATATTGAATTTGAGCAGAATCTAGCTGAAAAGGGCCTTCTAGAATGCCACCTTGCATGTTTCTAGAAAAATCTGGATCAGCAGCAAATGTAGCCATACGGCCTCTTTTGCCGCAAATGAAGCCATGCGGCCTCTTTCGCTGACCTTCTAGAATGCCACCTTGCATGTTTCTAGAAAAATCTGGATCAGCAGCAAATGTAGCCATACGGCCTCTTTTGCCGCAAATGAAGCCATGCGGCCTCTTCTTTGGCCGACCTTCTAGAATGCCACCTTGCATGTTTTACGGAAAATGCGGGCCGACAAGAATGTAGCCATACGGCCTCTTTTGCCGCAAATGAAGCCATACGGCCTCTTTCGCCTTTTTCCAGCTGCCTATAAATAGAGGCCTCCTCTACCCATTTTACACACACAAAAATCATCCACCATCACACATAATACGTAAAATACACTCCCAAGAGTCTTTGGAAGTCCAAGAAGGTGAAGAAGAAGGCCAAGAAGCCACCTCCCTCCTCCTTGAAGATCCAAGATCAAGTCCTCCTCCTAGCTCCCGTCCAAAGAAGAAGAGGAAGCCATTGGTAACCTCGCACGCTCTAACCTTGCATCTTAAATTGCTATATGTGATTATATTTGCTCATTGCATTCATACATTGCATTTATCTTGCTTGGGACTTGGTAGTTTATCATAAAGATCATATCTTTATCCCCCTTTCCCCCTTTGCATGCATTAGGCATCCTTTGCCATTAAAAATGTAATCTTTGAATCAAAGGTGCATCCTTTGCACCTAAAAATGTATCTTTTCATTAAAAATGTCATTTTTGCATGCATTCTCCCATGTCCCCATTAGCAACCTCGGAACGGACCGGTGTAAAAGATCCTATCTTTACATCGTTCCTTCCATAAAGGTTTCATAATTTCTTTAGAAAGGGACAACCTTGAACCCTATATCTCCGATTATCACTTAAGATGAGTATGAAGCATCTATACAAGCTCGACCATCTTAAAGTGTAGGATTGATGGGCTAAGGACCCTCCTTTTCTAAAGAACCTCATCTTTGACCAAAAGAGAGTCATTCTCTCGATCACGCAAGTCCCGAGGGTCCCGAGGTTTAAAATGCGATGATCACAAGTCATAAGATGAGGACGGGATCATAATCCCAAATACATAAAATTCCAAGGAATCCCGAGCGACAACCAATAAATGGTTTGTACGTCCGGAAGACAACTTGGGACATTTCCCCCCCTTATTTTCAAACACATGCACACAAGAAAGCACGCAAGCAAGCACGATTAATGAAATCATGGGAGACTTGCTCCGGCAAGGCACCTTGGGTGAACGCCAAACGTTCTTCCCAAGGGGTAACTTAACCTCCGAACCCATAAAACCTTTTTTTCAAAGTTTTGAGGTAATCAAAATGGCGTGGCGACTCCGTTTTTTTCAAATAACTCGGATGTCTTCAAACTCGCGTGAATCCAACACAAAATTTGGGCACCACATTCACAGTAGACGTCATGGAATTCAATACCGCTTATCATGCTTTGGGGAAGGGATTTTCAGGAGTCCAATCCAAGCAAATGGTTGAGGATCTGTAAGAAGAAGGAAGGTTAACTCCTGTCCTCCCCGATGAAAGGGTAACTATTGTCAGATCAAGCCCACCCGGTGACAAAACAACAGTTCTCATCAGAATTACCAAAAGGGAAGTCACTTTCCCCGAGTGCATCTCAGCTTTGAGGGAGGTCTTAGATATCGGCACAATGTCTGGTACACCTCCTACACAAAATACCACAATCATCTCAAGCGCTGAGTGTTACAAGAAGGATCCAAGAACGCTGCATGAAAAGGAGAAATCACTGAGCCCTGGAAGTAGTAGCTCTCGCTGCATAATAGCCTTCACAGACTTTGACCTCCCCCAGTTCGGAGCTGATCATAACAAGTCTCTCTTCATCACAGTCCAGTTAGGTGACCAGCGTCTTCCCCGAGTTTTTATTGACAACGGGTCTGGAATGAACATTCTCCTGGCAAGAATCATGGGCCTACTCGGCATCAAGTCTACAGATTTGAAACCATCCTCCCTCAGGGTTAAAGCCTACGATTCAACATCTCGTCCAATAATTGGGATCGCTACTTTAGACCTATGGTTCGGTAAGAAGATGGTACCCGTGGAATTTCGGGTCCTTGATGTCCCAGCAACCTTTAACGCTCTGTTAGGAAGGCCGTGGCTGCATCAAATCAATGGGATCGCCTCAACTTTGCACCAGTGTGTCAAGTTTGCTCAAGATGGAGAGATAATCACCATTCGTGGGGACAGTGTTACCACCGAGCTCGATATGGACGAAGATGTTGCAGCTTTGTTCGAAGAAGCAGACTTATCAGAAGTAGCCGGGGCTGATCCACCGATGGAAGCACCGTTGATCGATTTGTGTGAAGAGACATCGCCAATGGCCGGGGCTGTTATTAAAGAACCCTTCAGCATGGTTGACCTTCTGACCGGGGATGATTATGTACCTGCAACAAATCTTCCAACTGGGAAAGATTACGTATCAGTGATCGAGTTTGGTGGGGACAAAGAGATTGATCCACGCACCTTCGTCAGCACCTCATGGATGCCGCTTCGGAATTGGGCTTCCTTCAAGGGACCGATCGCCAGCCGGGAGATTATGATGGAAAAGCTTGGGCTGACCCCTCGTCCTGGTGTGTCTGAGTCTAAGTCTGTCCCTGTAATCCTGAGTCAGTCCTCAGAATCTTTTGTTATCGAGTTTGAGTCTCTAGATAGGTCTGATACTCTCACGGTTGATGATAATCACCGTGTCTTTAACTCTGTCTTCCCTTTTGCATTGAATGAAATGGTTGACCTTTCTGCGTATCCCTTAATCGCCACCTTAACAAATGATAAGTTAACTAAGACAAATCTTAATGACTTAAAAGTGGTTAATAATGATTCATTTGAAGAGGACACAGACCTTTTAGATAAAAACTTTTTAAATGATAATATAAAGCAGGTTTTTGACCGAGACGATAATCGGGCCCAAGCTGCCGATGAGGTATTAACTACGGTGAATTTGGGAACTATTGAAGAGCCCAAAGAGACACAGATGGACGGTTTCTTCAGGAAAGAAACAGGAAGCCCTCATTGATACGCTCAAGGAATATGTGGACGCATTTGCACAGTCCTACAAAGACATGCCGGGTTGGATACTTCAACTGTTGAGCACCGAATTCCCCTGGACCCAGAAGCCAGGCCAGTCAAGCAGAAACTTCGCCGGATCAAGCCAGAATGGTCCCTCCAAGTCAAAGAGGAGATAGAGAAGCTGCTCAGAGTGGGTTTCATTAGAGTGGTCGAATACCCCAAGTGGTTAGCCAACATAGTAACAGTTACCAAGTCGAATGGCAAAGTCAGGGCTTGCGTGGACTTCGAGAGACCAAAACAAAGCTAGCCCGAAGGACGACTTTCCCTTGCCCAATATCGATCTATTGTTGACACTCTTTGCCCGGCTACGAAGTCAAATCGTTCGTGGATGGTTTTGCGGGTTACAATCAGATTAAAGTTGCCGAAGAAGATCAGGAAAAGACTTCCTTCACCAGCCCTTGGGGAACCTTCTGCTATACGGTCATGCCCTTCGGTCTGAAGAATGCCGGTGCCACTTACCAGCGAGCAGTCACTGCACTTTTCCATGACATGATCCACAAGGAGATCGAAGTCTATGTTGATGACATGATTATCCATTCCAAGGGATCAGATGGTCAACACTTGATCGACCTGAGGAAGTTCTTCAACCGGTACGGGAGCATGAAATGAGGTTGAACCAGTAAAATGCACCTTTGGCGTAGTCGAAGGAAAGGTTAAGGATACGTAGTCGCAGAGCGAGGAATTGAAGCCGATCCAAGAAAGATCAAAGCCATCATGGAGATGAAGCCGCCGACAACAGTCATGGAGGTGAAGGCTTTCATGGGCCGTCTCCAATATATTAGCCGATTCATCCATCAGCTAACCTCTATCTGTGAGCCGATCATCAAGCTGCTCAGGAAGAATCAGGAGGTTGAGTGGAACGAACAGTGTCAAACCGCCTTCGAGACGATCAAGGCCTACTTGGTCCATCCCCCAATCTTGTGTCCTCCGCATAAGGACAAGCCCTTGTTGCTATACTTAACAGTTACAGATACGGCTGTTGGAGCCATGCTCGCACAAGAAAAGTCGGATTCAAAGGTGGAAAATGCCATATACTTCGTCAGCCGGAAGCTTCAGGGCAGCGAGTTAAACTACTCAGCTTTAGAAAAAACCTGTGCAGCTTTGGTATGGGTGGTCAGCAAATTGAGACACTACCTCCTGGCGCATACAGTACACCTGGTGTCAAAGATGAATCCCATCAAGTACCTGTTTGGAAAGTCTTCTCTGCTTGCGAAATGGTCATTCTTCCTAGCCGAATTTGATATCAAGTTCGTAACCCGCAAGGCAATCAAAGGCCAAGCTCTGTCAGATCATTTGGCAGATTTCCCAAGCTTAGAAGTACCCAAGTTCGAACCCCAGTTTCCAGACGATGAAATCTTCGTGATAGAGGGTACAGACCATTGGCAGTTGTTCTTCGACGGTGCCGCCAACAAAAGGGGCCATGGTATCAGCATGGTATCGGTTAATCCAAAGGATGTGCACACCCCCATCGCTATCAAGTTGAGTTTCCCGGCTACTAACAATGCCGTGGAATACGAAGCTTGTATAGCCGGCCTCGAGGCAGCTCTAGAGCGAAATGTCGAAAAGCTGGAGGTGTACGGAGACTCTCAGCTAATCATCTATCAGGTATCCAATAACTGGAAAACCGTGGACCAGTACTTGCAAATGTACTATGCCTACATGGAGGATCTGATCGACCAATTCAAGGAGGTCACGTTCCACTACCTACCCCGGGACAAGAACAGGTTCGCGGATGCCCTGGCCACTTTGGCCTCTTTGGTGGAAATCCTAGAGGGAAAATCAGTAAAACCATTCAGGGTTGGGAGGCGCAAGAATCCCGCCTAGTGTTGCCAGATCGAGCTAGAAAAGGTCGATGACTTGTGGTACAGTCAGATCTTTCAGTACCTTAAGCACGGCGAAGCTTCGTTTCCAGCGGAAAAGGATGGTAGGCTAAAAGAAGGTCTCCGTGCCAAAAGTTTACAAGCTTTGAAAAGGTTGTCTGCACAGTTGAGTGTGCGTTCGCCCAAAATATATATAATAATAATAAGGAGTTGCCACGCCATGCTTAGAGGTGCACTTTGAAAAACCTTTGGAAAGAGAGTGGGTTCGGGGGTCAGGTTACGTGTTGGGAAGAACCGAGAGTTCACCCAACATGCCTCGTCCGTAGACGAGTCTTTCTAATCTAGACATCCAAATAATTCAAAAAATGTGAAAACAATGATAATGAAACAAAGTGTGATAAACATGCATCTTATTGAATAAAAGAGATCATTACAACTTGTAGACCAATTGTCCGGGAGGTCACATCCCTTTACATCAACTAGAGACAGATTACAGGAACAAAAGGTCCTCTGCAAAGGGTCACATCTGTCGCGTGACATATGACTCCTTTGTCCCGATATGTCGCGTGACATATGTTCACCTTGCAGAGGCTCACAAATCAAACAGATCACCAAATCTCTGGATAAAATGAACAGGAGCCAGATCTAGGAACTAAACAACATGAATACAAAACTACATTCTAGAATAATTGAACAAAACAAGCTACAACTGAAATATGGTCCCTGCAGATGGTCACAACATGTCGCGTGACACAGGACTCCTCATGTCCACATGTGTCGCGTGACATATTGTAAGTACCCCAATCTGGATCACACCCTTTCACACACACGGGAAACACCGCAGACTCATCAACACAGTCTCGACGACCCCTCTCACTCAAAACCCTCTCTAAACCCCCAACCAAACCAAGGGAGGAGCCTTTCTGGGATAAAAAGGGACAAAAGGACCTTTCGGGAATTTTCAGGAAATTGGGAAAGCAATATTGGTCCGTACGGACCTCTTTGTTGTCATAATTCTTGAATCTCCTTAAAGTCCACAATATTCCCTCAAATCCAGGGAAAATGATTACTCCTGCCAGAGTTAAGAGTCCCGGGTACGGACCTCTTTGCATGCAAGATGGTCCGTACGGACCTTATTGCTCGGGGACACCATAATTGCAAATATTCCTCCATCATCACGGATTCCCTCAAATCGAGGAAAACCAAAAAGCTGGATTACAAGGGAGGTCCGTACGGACCTCTTTTGCACCAAATACGGCACTATAAATAGAGGGCTCCCCCTCCTCATTTTCACACACCTCCCACTTCTCTCTTCCTCCCTAGGCCTTCGGCTTCCCCTCTAAGTCCTTTCGAGGCACTCCCGGCCCCTTTCGGATCCTTCCGAGGCCTTAGAGCCCCCTCGTGGTGCTCAGAAGCCTCCCGAGCGCTCGAGACGCTCCCGCGCTGCCCCCCGAGGCACTCTCGAGGTACTACGAGGCCCCTCGTGGTACTCCGAGGCCTCGCCTGGTCTTTCCACGGTGTCCGGCTCTTTCCGAGTCAAACCGACGATCCCAAACCACGCCGAAACTCGCCCGAGTGACTCCACGCCACCACAACGCACGCGAACCTCTTCCCGAGTGATCCCAGACGATCCCAGCGCACGCGAAACTACGCCCGAGTGACTCCTGCCACCACAACGCACGCCGAACCTCGCCCGAGTGATCCAGACGATCCCCACGCACGCCGAACCTCTGCCCGAACGCGCCTGCAGCACATCAACTCACGCCGAAACTCGTCCGCGGACAACCGGCCCCTCCCGAAGCAATCCCGATCCGTGCCGGAACGCTACTCCGACCTCAAACACCATTCCCCAGCGGAAGACAGACGCGAACCAACATTGGTAAGGCTTCCTTCCATTACTATTTCAATACATTTTCATACATAGCATACAATGTAGACATCCGATACAGCATGCATTTTTAAAAGCACACACACACACACAACATTTAAAGGATATTAGGGGTATCCGAAAGACTCGTTTACGAGGCTACTCGGGTGAGCTCTAATATTCTAATATTCTCTTCCGAGAGTCATCGACCTCCGAACTCAAAATCTCATCACACAAAAAACGGTTTAAAATTATCTTTAAGCGATGCCCTTTTCAATGTTTTGGGCTTAATAAAAACGGCGTGGCGACTCTACAAAATGCGAAAGCAAAGCGGCGAGAACGAAACCGCTCCAACGCGAAAGATTGCCAGATGCCGGGGCCGCGAGGCCTCTCGGATCCGGGCTATTTCGGTTGCGACTCTGGCCCAGGAAGATTTGTTTTAAAAACTTTTAAACAAAACAAAAGATTTTTAAAACGATGATGAGGGTCAAACTTTCATTTTACCCCTTCCTTTAAGCCCATTGTGTGTGTGTGCACGTGCTTCTTTTTTTTTTATTTTACAAAAAAAAAATAAAAATACAAAAAAAAAATACATCAATATACATCTGTGCATACATTTAAAATTCTTCAAAAACTTCGTTTTACTCGGAAAAAGAATTTTAGAGACCGCACACTACGCGCCTCCTTTGCCTCGGTTACACCGCACTCTACTCACTTCTTGCCTCGGTTACACCGCACGCTACGCGCCTTCTTGCCTCGGATACCGCACACTACAACCCTCAACCCGGAGTGGTCTCGGTTGCGATCCGTTAGGTCTTCCTAGGCCTCTTGGACGCGCACGGGATCATTCCAAACATCCCATCCTAGCCGAGCGTCAACCCTGCACGTTTGAGTCTTGAGTCACACTCTGTCCAGACTCGGTTGGTTTTTACCCGGTCAGGTGTCATACGGCTGGATACATATACCATGCCGGCCATTTTCGAGTCAAGGCTCGGAACTCAAGATCCCTTGCGCAAGCAAAGCGATGAAAGGTCATGCTAAAATCTTGACTGATCTTGATTTCGAAGCTACACCCCGCACGATGTTCCGTCCCGGATATACATCCATGCTCGCATGACACCATGTCATCACGCCTTTGATACGTCGGCCATGACAATATGACCCAGCCAACGCCTAACGTCACAGATCCCTTGCGCAAGCAAGGTAAAGAGAGGTCATGCCGAACTCTTGACCTGATCTTGACTCAGTGGCCGGCTCGGTTCACTATTCACATGGCTAACGCATCAAAACGAACATGACAGGCTCGGTCCTTAGGTTTGATTTTTCTTTTAGGCCCGTGGAAACCGCTTGCACTATAGGACCCTCGCCTGGGGCTGTCCACCCTTGGATGTCGAAATACAGGTGCAAAACGAGGGGCTTATAGCCGCACAGATGGTCTCCACTGACCCAGGATCTAGCATAGTTGCGAAAAACAAGAGCAATCTTTTCCAACCTACCTAGGATTCTGAGAAAACATGTTTTAAGTAAATTAAAACAACAAAAAAAAAAAATCAAAAATAAAAGAAACGGAAACCGCATGCCACGTGAGCTTTCCCCTTTTATCCCGTTAGGCCATTCCTGTGTCTAAACCTTGCCCGTCACCCCCTCCAGCGAACCGAGAGTGGTTGAGAATCCCTGGAAGCCGCCTTTTCAGTATCGAGGTCACAAAGTCCGATAGCCCTTCCAGTTCAACGGTCCGCACCGTCCGATACTCCCCCATGACGGGATCAACAGATAACAGTGAGGGAAACGGAACCCCGCCACTAAGGAACCTCCAGACAATGGAGGAGGTGCTGCGAGCCTTCGAAACCATCAAGAAGCGCCAAGAGGAACAGCAAGCCTGGATCGTCGACACCTTGCGTCTTCGAGGAACAGTTGCAGTTCCCCAACCCGACGGAACCTTTGTTCTCATAGAGGACGAAGATATACCGGCTCCCCGGTTTCTCAAAGCTATCTCGGCAGGTCCCGCCTCCGCCAAGCTACGAGATCCCGGCAACGCAAAGCGGCTCTCGCTCAAAGCTCCCCTCGGGCGTCGGTCAAGCGGCTCCATGCCCGCCTCGGCACGGTCGGTTTCCCGGCTCTGCACATCAAGCTCGGTACCAACGGCACACATACGTGCTGCTCCGCGAGATCCCAATGCATCTCGGTATCCCCGGGATTCAATCCTTTGCCCCTATACGAGCCTCGTAACCACAATCAAAAGTCCCCATTCTTACCGGGGACGGAGCATCCGAGCGGATATCCCGACATCTCAAGCTTGCCACACCGCTAGTACGCAATTGGGGCTAACGAATCGTTTCCCCTGGTTCCCCAAACACAACCCTTAGCGGACCTGGCAATCACGCCCTCAACTTCAACACCCCGGGGTATGGGTTGGTATACACTCAACTACCTCCCAAGACTCCCGAATGGCGATCCCATCAGACCAATCCACCCCCATCTTCGGTGTCCGTCCACTGAAAACGGTAACCCACCTCGGGCAGCTGATCCCCACATGGCTGGCTGATTGAACAAATGAAAGACATGCAAGGCAAGCTAGCTAGTTCTCGGAAGGACTCCTCACGCCTCTTGATCCGAACAAAGTGGTCCCTCTCCCTCCAAAGTTCGGGATGACGGAAATGGAAAAGTTTGACGGAACAGAATGCCCAAAAACCCACATCGACACCTACATCACGGGTATGAGAGCCAAAGGGGCAACCCCTCAACGAGATGGCGAGATCATTTTCGGCATTCCCTCAAATCCACGGCACTAAGGTGGTTCCTCAATGTGAAGGCGAAAACCGCTCCACGTGGGATCCGATCGGTGAAATCTTACGGAGAAGTACAGCGCCAATCTTGAATGGGAAACAAACCGTCATGACACCGCAAGCTACCGAACAAAGGATGACGAACCGGTGGGCGAGTTCTACAAAAGATGGGCTTGGAAGCTAAGCGAGATAATGGATCGCTTTCAAAGAAGAGCGAGATGGACATCTTCCATTCCTGCCTCAAGCCATCTTTGAGAACCTTGATCGCCCACCATTTCTACCCGGATCTCCGTGCCATGGTCAACGGGACAAAGTTTGAAAAGACTACGAGTCTTCAAAGGCAAATAAAGCAACCCCTGCCTCATCTTACCGCTATCGAACAAACCTCGGCAACTTGACTCTGCCCA